>VDFB02115422.1:0-20785 GCA_007258455.2 Sequoia sempervirens | reverse complement strand
TCTTCCTTTCTATTTATCTTGTTTCCTATCTTCCTTTCTATTTATTTCTTTGTTTCTATTTTTTTGAGTTTTTTCTTTTTTAATTTTTACTTTTATATATTGTTTAGATATATATATTTATTTTGTTTTCATTTTTTGGTTTGTTTCCTATCTTCCTTAATTATTATTTATTATTTTATTTCTTTGTTTCCTATTATTTGTGTTAATTCTTTTTTAATTTTTTACATATATTTAATGTTTAGATACATATATTTATGTCTTTATTGATTCCTTGTCATATATTTAATTGTTTAGATTTATATATTTATGTCTTTATTTTTCTTTTTAATTGTTTCCCCATAAGCATATATTTATTTTGCTTTCATTTTAATTCGGCTTGTTTCCTTTCTTGTTTATTTTTATTTTTATTTTTTAATTTATTTAATTCTTTGTTTCCTTTTATTTGAGTTCATTCCTTTTCAATTTTTACATTTTTATATTGTTTAGATATTTATATTTATTTCTTTTTTGGTTCCTTGTCTTTCATTTATATATAAATTGATTTTCTTCATTTTATTATTTATGTGATTCCTATATATATATATATATTATTATGTGAATATCTTTAATTAACTAAACATTATACATATGTATATTTTTTATGTGAGTATCTAAACATTATATATATATGTGTATATTTTTATGTGAATTTCTTTAATTATCATCTTTTTTGGTCTTGGTCTTCGTGCCCTCTCTATCATTTCCCTGCCTTGGTCTTTTTAATTAGCTCTTGGTCTGCATCCTTTCATTCTATCCTTCAGCTCTACTCATCCTGATGATGGATCACGGAGTGTGATCCGAAACGTTGATGCAAAAATTATCACACAATCAAAACCAGAAACCATTGGAAACAAGAATGACACTTTTTACATTAAATATTTTCTTATAACTCTCTCTTATGATTGGAAGAATTCTTTTCTAGGCAATTGCAAATAAATTCATTCTTGCACTCATACCTTCCAACACAAATAGTTATGTAAAGGAGGATGTATGATCAGAAGATAGACACAGTCATTCACAATTTTCAACATCAGATAGGATTCTTCAGAGATGAACTAACCAGACCTTAGCAACTTCCTTAACCAACCAGAAGGTTCTACCAATATTTTCTCTTTTCCTTTGAGTAGTCAAAAATTTTACCTATAGTTCTCCAACTCTTATTCTCTATTTTCCATCCCTTTCTTTGAAGAAATCAAATTTATTTCTAGTACTATTCATCTTAGTTTCAATAGCTTCAATCATGCTTCTGAAATCATCAACAACTGTCAGCCACTAGAGACAATACCTATAAATGTCAGATATTTCTTTGATGCATTATTTTGTCTCATTCATATGTTTAAATAGTAATTTCTTTGCTTTGTTACACCTTCTTTCAAGCATAGTTTTGAATTTATGTCCTTTGAGTCCTTCCAGCAACGTTCTCTCTTCAACAATCTCTACAAGATCATTTGGTAAAGAATCTGACACATCTAAAACTCAAACACCTTTATTCAACAAATAATCAACTATCACATCATCAATTTTAAGTTTCTCAACTAGAGAGAATGCATTCAACATTTCACCAATCTTCTTCATTTCACCCTTATCTAGTAACATTTGTATATCCTCTGTATTAGATCCAAACATAAATTCTTCTTCATTCTTCTCTTTCAGGACACATGTTACAATAGGTTTCCTCTTTTTTAGTTTCAGAGGAGACTTACCAATGATAACTTCCAACTATCTCTTATCGGAGAATGAACCCACTTCAAATTGACTCAGTATTGATATATCAGAGCATAGATTTTTTCTTAAGGGTGTGAAATATCATTTGCACACACTTACATTATCTGCCAATGATTACAAGTATCTGTAGACTTGTTTCCCAATAGGAATATTGGATTCCCACACTGCATTTTCTCTTCCCAGTAGAGAGTTCATAAAGTAAAAGGCCATGCACACAAGCAAAGATCCAAATAGAAAGGGATAACCCTCAACAAATGACATTCGAGCATTCTTAGTTATATTTTCAAGTAATAAGCTACATAAATCAAACTTACTGTTTTCCTTAACCATCATATACACAATATTTTGGATCTGAAAAATGCAGGTAATGAATCCTAAGATGATGTCAAGCTCTATGATCAGACTTGCAATGTTTTTGAGCCAATGAATGGAGTTAACCTAGATGGTTGATGAATCCCTACACTTCAGGCTCAGCTAAACCTAGGCGGGTAGACCTTGATTGTTGAAGCAAAATTAGAGTTGTATGACTTAATTGAATTTATGAATCTATTCTCAATGGCATAAAGTGTGAAATAGATGGAGGCTTGATAACTACTCTACTTCTAATGTGATAATTGGGAATTTATAATGTGAAAGTGGATAAGTAATGTATGAATGAGGTGGACCAGTGCTTTATTGGGTAGGCAGAGTCAATGAAGTACTATAACAAGTGGCTAGTGTTGATTATAATTTTGATTGTTTGGCACTTAAGTTTGTTTATACCTTGTATAAACATGCAAGAATATGATTGAAAAAATCTTCTTTATTGATCTAATTGATCCTACCAAGTTATTGTGATTTATTAAAAGGATTTTAATCCTTCCTTGAAGGAACCAATTAATAGAATCACACAATGACAACAAATGTGTATTGACAAATAAGTATATCCTTAGTTTGAATAACAAGATAACATCAATGTGGAGACAAAATGACAATATTATCAATTACCTAACTCTTCTTACTGATCCAAATGTTACTCCCAAGTTACTGTAATCAATTAAAAGGATTTAATTCTTTGATAGAAACCAATTAACTTGACTACACAATAAAAACAAATGTGTCTTGATGAAATTGAAATATCAGCTTGGATACACAACTTCAAATAACAAAGAAATATCAATGTGTAGAAAGCTAGATAATTGTTTTAAATCAACAAACAATAAACACCAATATTGAGCCACATAGTATTATAGATCTATTGATTTCAGCCAAAAATTTGTGCATGCATCATGGTCCATACAATATAATCTATATGATAAACATTCTGAAAAGTGTTTCTTGTATATCTCCTATTCTCTCCCTATTTGCTTTTTTTTTTAAATCACTATATGTCCAACTTAAATATATCAATATTTTGAAGAGGACACACCTCTTCATAAATATCTTTTGGAATTAACAACAATTAAATATAAACAATTAAGCTCTAGTGATCAATAAATGAACCCATGTCATGCGATCTAAATAATCTTGACCCAAATGTGTATTAGCATCTTCTAAAGCATTCCTTGTAACTATCTCCATGATCACCATTTTTTCCAAATTCTCACACGACTCATCCAATGTTGGTTCCCTGCTTCCAAAGCTCCATGCAATATCAACCTACATTCTTTCATCCATTCATTCTAGTCTTTCCACTCTCCATCATCTTTGAATAATCTAGGCACCCGTTCCTTTGTAGCATCAATGAACTCCTTTACATCTGCTTGAAGCTCCTTATAGTAATCCTTGTGTTTTCTCATAAAATATTCAGTAGTTGTGATGGATGCACTATCAAAAATACTTTTCTTTTGTATTTCCTAGATTTTCTCCTAAATTTGATCATTTATTCTTTTATGTTCCTGAATTGTAGTATAACTCTTGGAATGGGTCACCCAAAACTTGTTCATCCAAACCATTAAGTTGGTGTGCCTTTTCTGGAATATTGCAAAGAGTGCATCAAATCTGGCTTTACTTACTTAAGCATGTACACTTAATTCTTCACTCTTATCCTTTGATTGGGAACCTTCTCCTTGAGTTAATAATCTAGTAGATCCCTTGAGTGTACCTTTGACCATGTCTTTCAAATAATTATTTTCTTTGAACACCTTTTCATCGTTCATTTTGTACATGTCTCTTTCCTTGATCAACATCTAGATCTGTGCTTTATTTAGTTTGGCTACATTAATGTCAATATCAGCTATGGCCATAGGATTAGTTTATCCTACTCTCAATGTCATGACATGGCCAAATGACTTCTCAGTGTCAATGATAAGATATTTCTTGTGTGGGGGATATAGGGCCCAAATCATGAGAGAGTTCTCATCAAGATTATATCTTGATCATGTATATAATTTTGTAACCCTTCTAGACTAAGCTTATGTGTAGCACTATTATCATGCAAAAAACTATCAAAAACAAGATCTGATTTCAAATCTAAACCAGGGAAAATCATTACAATAGACTCCTCCAACAATTTCCAGCATCTCATTCTCCACATCTAATTTCAAAGTATTCAACAATTGGGCCTAATACAGGTATTGATATCTATGACAGACTCCCTTATTACTTTCCTTTTTTCTTGTACAAGAATGATCTAAATTCACAAGAATTTATAAATTCATCATTAGAAAAAAAGGATTTATAGGCTAACTTCCTAAAATCTGTATTAGTTTCTTCTTCAACTTCTTGTTCTCTATTGGGAGTTTGATACTCCTCCACTCTCAGTTTAGAGATTTTGTCTGTTTGACCTTGGGGTTCCTTTTCACCAGATGATTCTTCACTTCTGAAAGAAAACATTTTTGCCTCTTCTATTTCCTTCATTCTATGCTCCATTTTCTTGTTATACTCATCAATGGTAATTTCAACTTCCCTCTCTTCCATGTTCCTAATTATACCATCATGTGGATAGGTTATATGAACATATCCATCCCAAGTTTATTTTCTTTCAAGAAAAATAAATGTAACCCTCAAGATCAAATCCCTTTCTTGGTGGGGCCTTCTTCAAATTGAAATGTAATAACTTATCTAGAATAAGATCATATCCATCTTTTGACAACATAGTAAAGTCTCCAAAGCACAACGTACTTGGAATGAACGACTGTTTCTCATAGGCACTCAGATTCATAACACTTGAATAATCCATTTGTCTAACAATCTCCAAATATGCAATCCTATTTGGCACTATTTTTGGTAGAAGAAAAGTTATATCCTCAAAACCATATACCCTAATCATGGTGGCATCAACATAACAATACCAATCACCCCAATTATGACCAATAGTTGTAGGTCCGTTGAAATATTTGGGCCTTAGAAATATTTTAATCTCATCAGTCAATGAATAATCATAGGGGTGATTAAAAAACCTATACAGTATCTTGACAAAATATTCTTCAAAATAAACATAGCTAGAGTTAACAAATCTATTGTCCTAAATAGCAGTCCACAATTGTACTGGTAGTGGCTAATCTTCCTTATCAGATTGTATAATTTTTAATTCTTCTAGCCACATCCCTATCTCTTGTCCATAGTACAATATCATATGCATGAGAATGGAGTAATGTTTGAAGTGTAGTGTGGGAGATCCATTTTTAATTGTCATTAACCCTTAGTCAATCCATTTGAAAATGTGTGAGGCATAATCAAAAGGCCTTGCATTGTGACATTATATATCTACTACAATTACCATTGGCCCTATTGACACAAATTCAGAAGTTTTAGTTCCTAATACTTGACACACTGAGAAATATGTGTGTTTTAGGTAGGGTTTGAATAAATTGACATGAAAAGGAGGCCCATAATTTTCTTCAAGTGGAACAAGGTATCCATCCTTCCTAGGTCTATGTAATGGCATTCTCCAATACTCCCTTTCTAAATCCTCATGTACAATTGGCTCATCACATGTGTCACTTAGGTTAAAAACTTCAAAAAGTGCAGTCTTAGACACATGTATGAAGGGTTCACCTTGCAAGTTGCATATAGCTTTAAGGTTTGGGTTGCAATGCTTAGCTAGAAGTTTCACGAGTTCTACATTCACAAATACATTTGGAACAACCATTTTTCCTAGATTGAAATTCCAGGGATTGCACACTAGCTCAAACCTATTTCTCTAACAATAGTGGAACATAAACAACTCATATCCTCTAATAGGAGTCCACACATCTCCTATATGTCTACATTTTTCTTCAAAATTTTCCACATCAACCCTTAATTGTGTAAACCTTCTAGCCTTCGGCCCTAAACCAAGCAATTGATTAATAAGGTCCTAGTTCAACTTTTATTCCTTTGTTTTGGGTTCTACCCCTGTTTTAGTTTTATGTTTTTTACTTTTGGGTTGAATATCTTCACCCTGTTGCTTCCTACTCTTTGTTTTCATAGAACTTGAACCTTCCATTTTTAATCCTCTAAGGTGACAGAACTGAATTATAATTTCAATTACAAAGAAACTTCGTAAGTCTACTTGTGAATCTCTATCTACACTGAATTTTTTTATTTTTGTCTGACCTCCTGTCCTTCCCGCTACAAATTCTGGAAGTCCATTTTGTTCATTCTTCTTTGAATAAGAGAATATTTACATAATATGCATTTGTGTGGCCATTAATGTCCACTTCTGAGAATGAATGCAATAGGTTTTTTGAATTTTACAATGTTAGAATGAAAAAGATAATATCGGTGAGACTCCTTTAGTTTTTGGTCGATTTATGTATTGTGTTTGGTGCCACCTTTGTTTATACGTTTGCAATTGATTTCCAAGACATAATTGAATGCATTTTTGATGTGGAGTGTCCCTTTGATTTATCATTCTTGGTCAGGAAAACCGCCTAATTCTCCTACCGATACTATACAACTGGCCTTTCTCTTGTTTTCCAACTCATATTACTTCGTGGAGAAAATTGTGAAATTCTCTCAATGTCAAAGTAATCTGGACCACTGGAAGTCTTTTTAAATCATTTCCCAGTCATTTTGATGAATAGTGATCCCTTTTTATTACCATTGGCCTGACAAGAACCATCGCTGAGAGAATAGAATGTTGTTCTTATGTGTTTAGTCTCCCCAACATGTTCCATCTACTACTTCACTCATTTGGATAGGTCGGCAAGACTCTTCCTAAAATTTCCTTTATTGGTGTAACCCATATGGTCAGTGAGATTTGAGTGACTCATTCTGATTGTACAAGTCTCCCTGATAGTTGTTGTCATGTTTCATTGACAAAAGAAAATATTTTCCTTGCCAATGAGGTTTCCATCAGTGTGAGTCAAGATCTCGACATGATTTAAAAAAATTGCTTTGATTACTTTGTTCTTGCTGATAATCTTTCATCGATGAGATGACAAGCATTGTCTTCCCGATTATGTAATCTCCAAGGTCTTTGATCACTGGGACTTGATTCACTTCTTGTCGATATGCACAAAACATTCAGATTGAAATGTTGTGACTTGTTGATCGGAAAGACTTGCACATGATCTTATCGATATGTACTAATTGTTTTAAAGCTCTTGTTGAGTGATGACTAGAGGAATACAGATGTGTCAAAGGCCAAATTGATGGGAACATTGGTGAACATGGATTGTAAAATGGATCTTGTCACACAAATTTCAATAATTTGTATTGTTTATGAAATTAAGGTGTGGAAAAATTTTGGGGTACATGGGAGATAGGTGAGTGAAGGCCAACAAAAATATGATATTTTTACAGTTCCAACACAATATATACAACAATAGCCAATGTCGAGCCTTCACGATTTATGAAATATATTTTATAGGAAATGCCATATACAACATACCTTACAGCTGAATCTACAAGATTGTTTATCAATAGAGCTCAAGGATCTTTATTAATTCTAGTAAGTTCCTCCACATATTTGTATTTCACGATTTTCTTTCTAGCTAGGGAGATCACCAATACTGCATAAGCCAGTAATCACTTTGATCACTTCCTTTGTGATTAGGTAGGGTTTTTCCAATACAATGTTGTTCTTGAAATGACTCAACAAGAACAAGATGAAATCTTTATTAGCAAACAAAGAAAATTCTCCCCATAAATCCATTCTTTAGAAATGCATCAAATCATTTTGAGATTGCTCAAAGATTCCTTTCCAAACTCTTCAAGAAGTGCTCAACTAATCCAAAGATGCTTATAAATTTTACCTTATACACCATTGATTTTCCCCTAATTCATATTAAATGTGAAAAACATCAAAAGTTGCTAAAAACATTCTTCTCAACACAAAAACCTAAAATTAGGTCTACAAATTGGTATGTCAACATGTTTTCTTCTGATTCTTTTTCCAAAACATCTGATTATTCATTCTTCACATTCCATCATCATGCTAGCCTCTGACATTCCATTCATCCAGGGGGTCTTTACAATTTTCTGATAATGCTCCCCCTAAGACCATGCTAGGTCTAATTCCCAGAGGAATTTTTTGTACCAAATAAGGGCATAAACACATCAATAGTTTCAAGTTATTCTTCTTTCTTCTTCTATATATTATTCATCTCTTGGTTCATCTCTTCTTTGTCAATCTTCTTTACCATTTCATTCTTCTCTACTGGAGTAGGCTGCTTTTCCTTCTTACTTCTACAAACCTTTGAGATATGTCCATGTTTGTTACAATTATAGCATAAAAAACTTTTTTGATTAGTCTAACCTCCATTACTTCTTGATCTACATTGATTTGCTTTGTGTCCAAATTGTTTATAGTTATAGCAGTTAAAAGATTGATTCATTCTACCTCCATTAAATTTTTTCATCATTACCTGACTAATCATTCTCACTAATTGTTAAAAGGAATAAGAAAACTGAGAGGGGGGGTGAATCAGTTGTCACCAAATTCAAATTCAAAACTTTAAATACTTATTAGCTTCACAACCACATTTTTATGTTATTAGGTATGAACATGAAATGTAGATAACAGAAAGTAAAATCAACACAATAAACACCAGATTTTACGTGGAAAACCCAATGAGGGAAAAATCATGGTGAGGATTAACTCACAATATAAAGTAGTTCCAAAACTAAATGTATAAGGCTCACTACCAAGGGCTCACTGACCTAAAAGGACTCACTTTCTAGATACAAAAGCTCACTTCTTACAAGGAGGATCACTTCCTACAAAAATATTTACAAGACAAAATTGGGCTTCATAGCCAAAATGAACTAAAAAGAGTGCACCTAACAAGTGCTAATACAGTTCTAGTGATGCTTAATAGACAAACTTAACACACTTCATCATTTTCACTCTTCTTCAACTTCATATTCACAACTACTTCATTGATTATGCTTTTTAATCTTCAACCCTATCCAATATATATACTTGATTCATCCACAAGCATCAATTAGATTGGCCTAATTAGATGGATTTCCTTGTTTATAAAAAAATATCAACTTGTCGGCAACAAGCATTCAAAAAATATTTCCAAAAGGAAATACAAATTTCCAACACACTACATCATGTCAGAATGGACCTAAGATAGGTCACACATATATTTGCATAAGAAAAAATGAATTTACCATATCACGACTTATCCAAGAAGTCGGCCATAAATAGACTTAATTGCAAAAAGTAATCAACTAAATAATGTCGATATGTCATACAAGCACCGAAGCACAAGAGATTCTGAACATATATGCTTTCAACAATCATAAACTATTTCCCAAAACTACAAGCATCAACAATCAACTGTGGAGGATTACAGACTAGAATACAGGAGGGTGCAGCTTGAATACCAATTCAGATATGAGGCCAAAATACCAGATTGAGCACTAACTTAGACTTGCAATCACAACATGGTGACATCAATGACAACACAAAACTATAGAGATGTCCATTCTTCTTCATTCTTCCAACACATCTTTATTTGATGAGTCATTGATTACATCATGTGATTCATTACAACAAGTATATGATAGTATTCTTGATTGGGATTCCTATTTGACAGACATTGCTTCTTTGTTTGTGGAGTCTCACATTTCAAATTTGGAGGACCAATTTGAGATTTTATCTCTCCTATTTGACGATTGTCGTGGATCAACTATGTCTTCAAAGTTTGTTCAAGATCAGTTTCCATTGGTTCTTGGTTTGTCACAATTTGTTGGGATTGGGCATATACCTTATTGGATTGTGCATCATCTTCATCACCCAAGAACTTGGCAAAACATGAATAGATTTTAGAGAAAAAAATTTCATACATATGGATTCCTCCTAATTCCTATCCAAAATGGGAAGCATTCCTACATTTGTACATGGTGTATCTTCTTCCTAAGGGGAGAAACATTATTTTTTGGCATTGGATTATGTTTTGTCTTCAAATATTAACCATGTTTGCAGGCAATCACACATTGTGGGGGTGATATCTTATCTCTTTTCCCCTCTTATGGGGGGTCATTAGTTGTATATACATGATGGATGTAGTCTTGGGGGTATCATTGAGTCCTCCATACATCATGTTTTCTTTGTTTTGTTTTCTCTCTTTTGGAGAAGAGTTTTGTCCCACTGGGTTTTCTCCTTTTCTCTTCTTGTGAGAGATTGTTTACATTTACATTGTCAATGGGTACCTAACATGGCCTAGTAGTCGGGACCCATCTTCATCTTCATATTTGCATAGTTTTCATAATAATCTTCTCCCTAAGTTGCACTTAAGGAGGGTGTTGATGTGACTAAATTTCTTGTACCTAGCTAATTCACTCACTAGGTAATTAGGGGACATATTCACATGTTAAGTTTACTTAGGATATAAGATTATTTCTAGAAGTATTAGTTGGCCTTTGTAGAACTTATCTTATCTAGCTAGTATTTCATGATTCCTAGGTAGTTAGTTTGTTAGTTGTCTCATGTAATAGGATTAAGACACTTGTCATGATCTTGTCTTATCCTATTTCTCTAACTTGCCTTTATAAGCTCAAGGCATCTCATGTACATTTGCATTGAAGTGCATTCAATCATATTCAACCATTAATCAATCTTGAATTGTTGAAGAAATTTTTCTTTCCATTCTCTCTTGTGGAAGTTGTTTTGGTCTAGCAACTGTTCTTGTGGGTATTGGGGAGTCACCATTTACTCTCACATTAGATTCTAGATTTGGCACAAAAAACCCAGTTTGGGACTAAATTTCCTAGACTGGCATATGAGTCCTAGTAAACATCCAAATAATTTTTAGCATTTCACGCCCTCATTCAAGCCTCTATAGGTTTCTAGGTGCACACGTTTGATTTTGTAGTTTTTTTTCTAGTTTACTTGCATTTCTAGATCATTTATTCAAGCCTTGGATATCACTAGATTTTGTCATTAGATCTTGCATTTCATTAGTCTTTCCAATCCCTAGCTTGGTGGTGAACCCTCATTTAGTCTCTAATCATACCCTAGGATACCCTATTGCAAGATCTCTTTCCCCTACTTCATCCTTGGATTGAGATCTCTAGGGTTTCCTTAAATTTGAAGTATAGAAGATTTTTGCTCTATGTCCTAAACCATAGCAATGATAATTTTCTATCTTGCGCATCCAAACCCATATAAGGGTTTCTCAAAAAGTTTTTCTAAAGGATACTCTATTGATTGGGAAATATGCGATTCTAGTAATGTCTACCTAGAATTTATGTTCCAATATAGACCCATTGTGCCTTATTGTATCCCTATCCATAATTTCCTATTCATTCTTCTTAAAAATCCATTTAAATAATGGGTGTATGGAGATTACTTAAATGCCTTTTAATTTTATTCTCTTTATAGATTCTTAAAATATAATAACATAATAATCCATGATTATTAGCTGTCAATACCTTGATAATTTTAGGAGTCTAGTTCTCCACATGAACCTTAAACTCTCTCAATTGATTAAGGACCTAGGTTTTGTTCTTAAGAAATTAAAATTGAGTCATCCTACATAAATAATCAATAAATGACACATAATATAAGGATTACAATAAATAAATAACATTTTAAATACCAAAAACATTATAATTAATGATCCAAAATCTTAAAATATTTTTTAGAACTTTATTAAAATACAGATAATTTTGTTTTTGGTACATACAATATTCATAAAAGTTAAATTCAAGAGAACATTCATGATGCAATAAGGGGAGGTCTTGCAATCACACAAAATAAAATTCCAATCTGCAACAACAATTGTCAAATCACAACCTCATCAGAATTTCATCATTTCATCAAATCAACTCTTTCCCTAGTAGCACTGGGAAACCACTCAATCGGGTAGAACTTCACTATCTCATCCTTTCAAACCAATACATGACCAATTTCAGGGACCCATTTTGAAGGTCAAAAACATATCAACAATTCACCAATGACTTCTTTGTGATGACTCACTCAAAATAGGGTTTTTACGCCTTTTAGGGCTCAAATTAGCCCTCTTTTGCAAAGAAACCACTCACCAATATTTTAAAAAACTCTTCAAACTCTTTCAGGAAAAAAATACCACATTCTCAAACTAAGGAATACATCACTTTTTTTCAGATATCCAAACACCCAATAGCCAAACCACAAAACCCTCTTCCAAAGCCTAGAAACCCTAGGGCTTATTGGAAATTACACTTCCCAATCACTTCAAAACCTAAAAACTAATCAAACAGGTCCAAAACATCCTACCTTCACTCAATTCAATCACTATCTATGCTTCCCCAACATAAAACTCATTTTTTGCTCACCAAAACCTCACTTTTCCTCATGGAAAACATAATTTCTCAGACTAGGGATTCACACCTATCTCATTTCCTGACCTCCCCTACTCTTTCTCACCATTCTCACACCTTATTAAAGATGATGCAGACCCATTCCTCAATCCATAGTGGTCACAGTATGAGGAATGGGTTAAAAAGTTATTTTGTTGCCTTACAAACCATCAAATGTGCAAGTTCAGGCTGGTGTAGAAGAATCAACAATAATATGCACTAAACCTAATGAAATTTCTTCAAATTAGATTCAAATGAAAGAAGAAAAAATATTCTATAGAATCCACAATAAAAATGAGCCAAAATTTAACGTACAGACTATAAAATCTGTTGCTACCACGCTGTACAGTAAAAACAACAGAAAATTGATGGAATAACATAATTGTACTGCTTGAATCTCCTTTACAAACTTCTCCAACCATCCTCCAATAGGTTCTAAAGCTTATTTATACCTATTCCCTCAAAATCAACCACCTAACTACCTTTTGAAATGTCTTGACTATTCATATTCCCCAAAATTGCAATTTTGCAACTTTGGACAACTTTACATTATTTCAATTTGACAACTTTGCATTTTTTGCACACCTTGAAATATTTACCACCTAGACACCTAAACATTATAAAAAATGACATATTAAAACATAAAATGGTCTTAGTGACTTTATTTTAAACAAAATTCTCTCAAAATCTATAACCTAGACCTAATAACCTTGAATGGACAAACACCTTTAAATGGTGCCCCTGAACCAATTCAACAAACAACTCTACAATATTTTTAGTTTTTAAAGTCATTAGAAATTTCTCACCAACATTATGAATGCACTAGTGCCATAAAATTTTATTCTCATTATGTAACACACCCTCAAAATTAATCCACACAATGGTGTTGAGTACATTCTTATGCTAAAAAATAATCCACCATCACCCATCCTCAAATAGAAAAAAATCATAAAGGATTTATCTAGGTACAAGTTTCCCAACATTAACAAAAGATACATTGAGATGGTTTCTCCCACAACATTAAAGAGCATAAAAATTTCTATAAAATTGAATGATACTTTTGGATTTATGATCTAACGCATCCTAGTCCCCCTCCACCATTCTTGTAGATTTTTTTCACAAAATCTAGCTCAAAATTTTTAATCTATGACCAATTCCTCCATTTTAATATTAAAAATCACAAAATTTGTGATGCTAATTCATTCCATCTCCAATTTGGATGTGCTTTCTATCTTACCCTAAAATGAATTTCTTCATGTACATCTCCCAATAAAATCAAGATCTATTCAAAAACCCCTTTCCATAATATTTATGACCCAAATTGATTAGCATATACTACAAAATGAAAGTGAGAAAGATATAGGAAATGCTTCTTACCTTAATCTAAGAGAAAAGATAATGGAATCAGACTAGGAAGAGAACCTCTAGTTTATTTGGCTGGGTTTAGAAACAAAACATTCTTACAAAATCATCCCATTTGTGGGGGACCTATAGGATAGTTTGATATTGACTTTAAAATGAGAACCGATCAAAACTACAACCAACCGACCACCTGAGAATTTCCTAAGCAAAATTGATTTGTTCAGATCGTTTCAAACTAAATCCCATTGCCCCAACTACATATTTTGAATAAACTTCCATATACCTAGAATAAAAAACATTTATGACTATTTAAATTCCCCTACCACCCATATTAACTGATTTTTCTCCTTGGCCTTCAACTGGAAGTATTTGAATTTAAATAGCTGCCTGTGCTTGAGAATGTACTAAAATGTTTATATCTAGTATGAGCACATTGACCCTGTTTGTTTGGTGGTTTGGCATCTCAACATTATGTTGCAGCCCTTGCAAACATTCATGTGACAATAGAAAAGAGAGAGTGTGATATTTTCTCTTGAAATTGGTAATCTCCTCTTTATCCACATCAAAATGATATATTCCCAAAGCTTGGTACATGTATGCAGACAAACACCTCAATAATGAAAGCTTGAAGGCCTCGTAGATGTCAAGGTAACAATATTTATGATATAGATAGTGTATGGGAAAGAGCCCGCCTATGAAGCCTTCACCATGTGTTAAGTCGTAACCTTGAACACTTTGCAACAGGGCATTTTCTTGCAAGTATTTTATCTTCAAAAAATTGTTAGCAATAGCTTGAAGGAATTTAAAATTCTGAAACAAGTCCATTGCATTAGAAATAAAAATGGAAAGAAGATTGGCTGGGAAGATTATATGTTGTGAACCAGTGTGCAATACCTCTTCACCAATCAACGTTCTGATGCAATTCAAGAATGTTGAACACTTTTCCTTAAATACCTGATACAAATGATCATCCTCTATATAGTCTAAAATCAAGAGCTCCCATGGATGAACAAGTACCACCATTCTTTAATTTCTCAGGAAAAACTCCAAACTATTGACAGCCTCCGCGCGATGTCCAATTTGTGTCATCTTATAAGTTGAGGTTCAATCATGTGATCTTCTCTCGTAAAAGAAATATGAACCCACAGAGAGCCAAAAACACCATGAACAATGCAGATAGAAGAAATTTAGCTCCAAAATCATCACAAACAAGTTAGGTAAAATTAGCTTAGAATCTGGATTTAAAGGCATGATGAAAAATCAAAGCCTTCAATGCAAAATCAAATCCTTCAATGCAAATGATATCAGTGAGATATGGCACGCTTTAAAACTTGCAATGTGATTTCAGAAAATATTTTAATTGTCAAATCAATTTAATGAGTTCTATCTAGATTTCATCAGATAGTGCCACCTCACCTTAATCACATACAAATGTAAGGATTTAGGCATGCTTAAGTAGGAATTAACCTTGCAAACACAGAAAACAATGTTAGAGGATTATAGATGGCTGAAAGTTGGAGACCCTATTCCATAATTTCGTGCATGCAAATGCATTGGGCCTTATAAAGTAATGATGATAGTTTAAGTGTGTCGTAAACTTTCTTGTATCAATTCATCATGATCTGGCTTTAAAATGTGTTTCAAGGCTCACTAAAAGAACATGTGACAAAATCATTTTTTGAATTTCCTAAGGCTTACAAATTCACATGTCCATTGGGTGTCAATCCTTATTAAAAATTTGGAGCTTGTGTGCTACAGCCGACTGTACCCCTTTTTTAATGTATTTTTGGCCAATCAATTAGCTAGGATTGAATATTTAGTTTTGGAGGAACCCATAAAATATTCATGGTTCTATTGACTTCATGGTAGTGTAACTGGTCACTTCTATCTTTCGGCATTAGGGATTTGGGTTTAAGAGTTTCATGTATCATGTTCCCCTTGATTATCATCCATTTTATGTTTTTGCATTGACCGGATGAACTAGTTCACTTGTTACTTAAGCCTCTTCCCATGGTCTTTATTATCGTTGTTCAACCAGCCCCAATTCCTTGGTTACTGTCAGGCCTAGTATTGTCTAAGCTTGTTGCTCACTAACCATCTTCCCATCACGTGTTGCTGCATGAAATATTTCTTATAACCCAGATGAGTGGTGTTAGGTCTATCCTTCTACCTTGGTTCATCACTCGTTGTGTGTTTTGTTGTTATTTTGAGAGGGTAACCTGTGATGAGTGATGTGGTTAAGGTCTTAACCCATCGTTGGCCCTTGTACTATTGCCAGTTACATTCTGCTTTTCTAAAGAGAACCCATGACCACCAATGGGTGGAGTATCTTCCCATCGCATGGCTTTGTTCTATCACGAGTTGGGATTAATTAATGAACTTTGGACATGCAATGAGTGATATAACTCATGTCTTTAGTCGACATCTTCCCTATGCTCATGATCAAGGGCTAATGTCTCATCACTGGCCTTCTAGCCATCATTTGGTGATATCCCCATTTGGAAAAGAGACACACAATGAGGGATACTCATGAAATGTGGGGAAATACATGTGGAAATTTCTTAGTTCATCGAGTACACATTAAATCGCCAGAAGGGCCTATGGAGAAAAATAAGCAATGTGAGCCGTTAGATGATTTTTTCATCTGAATGCATCGATGGTTTGAATTAAAACAGGAATGGCCAACCTGAGGCATAATTGTTCACTCGTGCAAGCATTCGTGCACCATTAATGGTATATGTACTCATCTAAATTAATTGAAGGAGGATTACAGTTTATATTTTCATCTCAGCCAAACGTCTAAGGAGCTAAAGGAGAATTCGAAGTAACCAGAGCTGAAGCTAAAAGAGTTGTAAAATTTTTTATCTCGGGTAAGTTGCCATCAATCCTCCAATGATTTATTTTACTACTTTGTAAAAATTTGGGTGCCAAACCAAAGGATTTCTGAGTTAATTCTAGGAATTATTTAGGGTTTCTAGTTTTTCTTCAGTTAGTATAGTTTCTTAATTGGGTAGAATCATGTTTGAGTCCAAGTTCGAGCTGTTAAGAATAGGGTAATAATCCCAAACCTAGTTTACTTTCAAACTAAGTAAAACCCTAAAGAAGCTAGAATGAGCCAACCTGGTGAGTCATCCTCGTTGAAACCTGTACCCTAGAAGAAAAAGCAGACGGTGACCCATGAACCCCCTCAAACATCTAAATTCATTGAGAAGAAAAGAAGCCAACCTAAAGATTATGCACACTTTATGGATAAATTCCAACTGCTAGACTTCAAAGCAAGTGGTAGGAAGGCTACAAGGGAAGGGATTTTAACCAACAATTTCAAGAACCTTGTAGAGGGAATTGGTGATATTGTTGGACCAAAGACCGAATGAGAATTGTTCCTATATGTGTATAAAAGAGATGCTTGACATACTGGTAAAAAAATTTTGCGTTATGATTTAGGAAAACTAGTTGTCCCCAACATTTTTTGTTGAGGTGGACTTTATGCTACATTTTGTAGAAATATATGATGATATAAATAGGGTAATTAGAGACACCGAGGGTAGTAGAATTCAAGAAATAAACACAAGTAAAGTTGTGGAGGTTTCTAGAATGAGACCTAATGCCAACAAAAAGATTAATTTTGGGAAATTGCAATGGGAATATGCCAAACATAAGCTAGTGCTTCAGAAAGGTGAGATGCCAATGCATAGACATGAAAAGGGCACTGTGTTTGCACTCAAAGAGGTTGAACCACTGAACTGTGAAGAGTTTTCATACTACTTCAGATATACATATTATATGTTGTGTTAGGTGCTTGGACTAAGGTGTGATGGAAGGATAACCTCACCCCTACTATTCATAATTTTGGATATTGAACATATAAACAAGCACACATGCTTTGATTATGCCCACAAAGTTGCAGAATAGTTACACTATGATTTGGTAAAGTTAAAGGAGAGGAGAACACCATTGACATTAAGGCACTATTCATTACTGATGCATATGATATTATATCAAGGATAGGAAGTATTTGGAAAGGCCATGAAACTAAGACAAGTGGATGAAAGGAATAATAAGTTGCCTATTCAAATGTGGACACACATTTGGGATTTACATTGCTCAAACTCAAACTATGCTAGATTTTGTAACATCATAAAACACACCACTTTGGCACAAATGGGTGTTGCACCCACTAAAAGTATTTCCAAAAAAATTCAAGCATTGCTAAGGCCAAAGGAATTTGGTGATGACCCAGATTATGAATGCAATTAGGGAGACTGGTATTTATATAATGATTGCATAGTCATAAGATGTTATGGGACTCCTGTTGCACCAAATTTGCTACCCAAGTTTGTCTCTGATAGGTTGGCCTTCATTGAGATAATATGGTAGATGGACCACTATGATGCAAAAGACTTTAGGTTGTTCTGAAAGGCCTCCATTATTGCATCAAATTTCTCTTTTGATCATTTTTTTCTATCTACAAAGGAACCATATGAGGTATTTGGTATAATTGTTAGTAACCTAAGAATGAAAGTAGCCTCTGGTAGAAAGTTTGACCCAGAAGGACATATTAATAGAGAAAAGATAAAGAAGTCAATCTCATGATATGGACCTCATGCATTTTACTTCAGAGAAGATGTGATAAGGAATTTTCCAACACCTACTACTGTCTGGGATAGGGATGAGATGTGGATGAAGATTGTTGAGGTTGAGTATAAGGCTTCTACTTAGAATTCCTATTATGAGAGCCCTTATAAACATATCACTGACAAATATAAAAGGATGGAATTGGTCCTTAGTGATTTCATGGATGGAACCTTTTTGGAGAAAGTGGAACAAGTTAAGCAGTTAGCTCAAAGAGCTTTGTAGGAGCATTTAATAAAGGTTGGTGGTCAACCAAAGGAAGTCACAACACCAGAAGAGTAGCAGCTAGTGGATATAGAATATACTCCTATTATGGAGTTGCCTATTGAGAGCGTTGATGAAGCATAGGGTGTTGAGGGAAATTTGCAACAACCAAAGACTAAATAAAAACATGTTGAACAAGGAACAAAGTTTGAGTTTTCACACCCTGATATAGGGGATGTAATTGAACCTTTTGTCCCAGATGATAGTCTAGTGCCTTGGGAATATGATAAAAGCCAAGATAATGATGCAAGGGTGCTAGCTTGTGCTAAGTTTCTAGAAGATGACTCTTTTGTGAGAACAAAAGAATTCATGGAATACGTGATCGAGCTTAAGGCATAGGAAATAAATGATAGGATTCAAAAGGCTCAGGAGGGAGTGGAAACTTCTCAATTGGAGGAAGTTAGAAAGAAGACTAAAGAGGAAATTATCTAGTAGATTGCACAAATGAATCATGTGGAAGCTAGGAGATTAGTCAAAGATGGTGGAATGATGGCAATGTCTGGTTGGATCTTGTCATCAATAATTTCCCTAGATGCAATCAGAAATGACCCAAGCGTGGTGGTGTTAGAAGAAACTTTTTATGACAACTTTTGGTTTAGTGTCTAGTCCTAGCCTACATGCATTGGTTATTTGGCAATTGATGCCAGATTCAAGAAGATGTAGACTCAGTAGAGAAATGACTAGCCTTTCAAGAGATTTGATAAAAGGTAGGGCTTCAAAGATGATAGCCCCACAAGCTGCAAGATTAACTATGCACACAACCTTGTTGAGTTTGGACACTACAAAAATCTCTCAGGACAGGTACATGAAGTTGTTGGAAAAGCATAACAATTTGGTTGAGGAATACAATAAGTTAAGGGCTATTGCATTTAGTGCATGTTAGAAGACTCAACCTACTTCTCCATCTAGTATCTCATCATAGGAAAAGGAAACCTTCAAAGCAATAATTATTTCCATGAAGAATGAACTCCAAATAGCTAAGTGTGAAAATATTAAGCTCTAGGAGGATATGAATAAGATCACAAAGGATATGGTTGATGAGATCTTGGGCCATATATTAACAAAGGTAGCCTTTAAATTAGAAGATGCTTTGTTAACATAGAAGGGTATACATGAGGCTTTTGAAAGGTTTCAACATGTTAAGGAGTTTTTCCAAAACATATGGAATAAATGAAGTAGTATATTGAATAGTTTAAAGGAAATACAAGAAAACATAAAGGATGACCCTGAAGCTCTAAAAAATCTCCCAACTATCATAAGTGGAATTGAGATGATTGATGAGATCACAGGATCTCATGAATGAATTGGAGCACAACTGCAAGGTAAAATCAATTCCTTTAGGAGTATGGAGGAACGTGATATGCCTAAGATCCTCAATGAAGATGGAACACTTATGGAGTATGCACCATGGAGATAATTCTTTAAGCATCAAATGGCTACAGGTCCACGAATATAGTATGTTGATAAAAAATAGACATAACTTTTTTGAATGGTGTTATCAATACTCTCATTGGAATCCAAGTAGACACAGACACCTTTGTGAAAGAAGCCAGAGTGGTAATTGATGTAAGGTACAATACATACAATACAAAGGTACAAAAATTTCTTGATATTGATTGGCCCATTGAGGATGAATATAAAGATTGGCTGGAAAAATATGTCAAGTAATCCATGAAGGTGGCAAGAGGAATATAGAGTACAGTTAAGTATAGTATAGGTTCGGCCTTTGAAACAATTGTGTAAGGGAAATTTATATCCTCTCAATATGAAGGTGCACATGGTAACCCATCCAATCCTTTCCTTTTGTTTTGTTTTCCTCTTCTCTCATGCTTTACACTTTTTGTTGAATGGATGGTGGTGTGGAATTCTTGAACAATGAGGATATTATCCCCATAATCTTTTACAAGTTTTTTCCTTTTGTATTTTCCCCCCATTTCTTCAAAGTGTTAATATAACTACGTGGGGGTTGAAATGAAGTGAAATATACTTGAAATGTTGATTGAACTGAAATGTAATTAGCCAATATCCCACTGCTTGTTTTTATCCCTTGATCATATAAAGG
>VDFB02115421.1:0-32981 GCA_007258455.2 Sequoia sempervirens | reverse complement strand
ATACATAGTCTTTTTATCATTTGAAATCCAAGTGGCATTATCAAGATTTCATATGAGAAAATATTATTGTCAAGAGCATTCAAGAGCATATTTATTGATCATTTATTGTAGCAATCAATATCCTAACATCATGCTCAAGTTTATGTGTATTCATGTCATCTTGTGAAGGCTACTATGCATTGTTGATCCTAAAGCATCCAAGAATTTCAAGTATCCAAACCCATCAAGAAAAGAAAGATCAAGTTCCTTGGAGATATGTGTTTGTCTTTAGTCCTTCAAGGAAACAATCAAAGGATGGTGAGTTGTAGCAAGCACTATTCATTCATCATTTCCTTCTCCTTTGTCATTATCTTTCTATCAAGATTTAATTACCAAACTTGGGGTTTGACCTTGAGGCAAACCCCCATACAAACAAAACATTTTTTCCTCTTTGTGTATGTGCAAATTATAGGTTGATGAAGAATTAAAGATCTTGAAAGAAGCAATTTACATTGTTGCAATTGAGTTTTCATCATTGTTGTCAAGCCACATAAACTAAGTTACAAAATTTATTTTTGACTTCCTGATAATGGGCCCTGTGCCAAATAGAAGCCAAGATCCAGCATCATAGGACTATCAAAAGTTATTTTGGAGCCCTAGACTGAGACCGATTTTCCCAGGGGAAAATGAGTACCTTTGTAGCTCTCAAAACAAGTTTCTAGGGATAGGTACATGTGTTCAGACCCTTCTTAGATCTTCTTGCAAACTATCATTTATGTTTTTGTACATTTGGGAATCTGCATTTTAAGTATTAGGTCTTATTATTCATTTGGTTTAAGTTTTTCAAATCATTTCAGTTTGGTTTCAGATCTTTCCTATTGTCCTAAGGAACTAAGATCCAGGTCTAATTGACTCACCATTGAGTTTTAAAGTTAATCTCTACACCTTGTGATCTCTTTCCAAATGAAATCCCTAGGAAAAGGCCACTAGTAAGATTCCACAGGTTTTATAATCACACATAAAACTTTGGGGATCACTTTCCCTTTGTTTCACCAATACAAGGGTATCACCCCATAAATGGACCCTAGATTCACCCCTAGAATTCTTATATTCCTCTCTCAAGTCTAATTTTTTCCCCTAATCCTCTGAATCTTTTGTAATAGTTAAGGCATGTATGTTTGAGAAATTCCATGACATATTTAAATGGTTTTTATTGATTCAACAATGCCACATTAACATTAATTATTTAGGTGGTCCTCCATATTTTTCTTTTAAAAAAATACCACATTAACATTTATTATATATCTAGATTCCATCAAGAATGTATAATGGCTTGATCTTACATGAGTATAGTATGGACAAAGTGTATATGATGTAGTGTATACTAATATATTATCTTGTTCTAATGCAAGGAGGCCAATTAAACTCACAATATTCTCCAAAAGGGTTGTGTGCATTTTCATAGCAAAATAATTTTACTAATTTTATAATAGTTTCAAGAGGGAAATGATAGTATCTAAGACGCTTCTAGTACCAAATAGAGTTATGATAAGTGTTAGATAATTCCAATATCAAGAGCATGAAACAAATTCCATAAGTGAATAAAATATGGATAATAGTATGTCAAACAAATATAAAATGAAGAGTATGTAAATACAATGATCAAGCCTTGCTTATATAGGCAAGGATGAGGATGTGAGAAGGTATGAGTGAAACTCTGGCTACCCCTCTAAATATCGAACACTTGTGAGCTCACTTGACAAGTGGATGAGCAAGTGGCAAGTGTACATGCAATAGGAGTGTCAAGTCATGGGACACATGTCTCAATGCTATGAAGTGAGACAAAAGAAAAATAAACATAAGTAAACTTAAGCTAGGTGTGAATAGGTCAAGCATAGAAAGGTGATTAGCTAACTATGTATGATAATGACTCTATTAACACTAACACCTAGGGCATTAAGTGCAACTTAGGGAGTAATGTGTGAGTCCTGGCTACTAGGCCATGTTAGGTACTCATGTATAAATATCTCATAATGTAGAGTAAAGGAGAAAAATCCTAGTGGGAAATAAAAACCCCTCTAAAAGAGAAATAATGCAATGAATAGTATGTACAAGTGAAGAATACATGATAGATGGAGAATTCATTATAACCCCCCAAGGACTACTTCTAGCAAAAAATTACAATGAATGTTCTCCCCATAGGAGAGAAAATAGAGAAGGTCATGTGACCCTCCCAAAAAATGTGAAGTGATTAACTTCATGTGAGGGAATGCTTCCTCCCAAAACTGATAGTAGAAGAGAAATCATGCAGCCTCCCCTTAAAATGATTCTTGTAGTGTTGGTAGATGCTCGACACTGGATGATGAAGATGATCCATGAATACTGAACAACATCTCTCCCCTTTGGAAGAAAAAACACCACAAATGTGTGCAAGATGACTTCTTGTTCCAAATAGGAATATGTAGAAAATATGATGAATGTTTTTGAATTTTGCACATAATCCAAAGACTGAAATGAGGCCAATGATGCTCAAATATATCCAAGCCAATATTGATGTGTGATGGATGCTAATAAGATAGATCAGGTACCATATAATATTTTGGAACATAGACCATTGATGTATGGTTATGTTTGGACTGATGTGAATTTGATACTACTGTATATGATGATAGCTAAGTTGGATAAGTCAACTCATGAATGTCTACACATTTTGTCACAATAGAAGCTGATGTGGGTGAGGTAAGAAAAATATCCAAAGATGTTAATGGTGATGCAACCTCATCAAATAGAAGACTAATGTCCTCAATAGTGTCATCCAAATCTGCAAGGTGGGATTCTATAAATAAAGATATTATGTCTAATAGATATGCATCCCAATGTGGTGGATCTAGAATAACAATAGAAACAACCTGATACAAAGAATCTATGGAGCTCATATAAATGAGTCAACACTAGATTCAGATGTAGTAAAAGACGATATGGGAGATGATATATCAATACAAGTCATTAGATTACATTTTTCATCCCCAAATGATGATGTCTCACAAGATGTTTGAGTGAGACTAGGTGGTGTTTTTGCATGTGTTGGAACTAGAGGACTAGGTCAGGCAATACCATGACTAAGAAGAATTTTCTCCAATTCCCTAGTTCGATGAAACTAATATTCTTTTTTTGTATGTCTTTTCTTTCCACAATATCTATATTTGATTTTCTATTTATTGGGAGGATTATGAAGAATACTCAAATGTAAATGATTTAGTGTGAGAGACATGATCACATGAACCAAAAAATTGAAAAATAGAAACACCTAGATTTTCCCCCTTGATTTAGAGAGCCCCCCAAAATTATTAGTGTTGATTGTAGCCCCTAAGAATAATGTGCAAGAAATTTTTATAAGTTGTGAAGATCGGATGCCAAAATCTTTTGTTTATAACTCATAAATATTTTTTATAATTTTGTGAAAAAATGGCAACCTAGAACTTAATTTTACATGCAAAATTAGATTCATTGTGAAATTTTGATAGAAATAAAAAAAAGTTGCAAAATTTTGATAACTGAGGTGAAAGTTATGCCCCATCGAAATTATCTTATAATGTTGACTTTAGAGGATTAAAAAAAATTAAAACAACACAATTTCTAGAATGTTTCAATACTAATTTATTTGTTATGGGAATAACTTTCCAATGATTATTCATAATTGAAAAATCAACCCCCCATTTTCAAGTTATGGAAAAATGAAAAAAAAAAACCCTTAGAAGCTCTATTATAAACAAATGGTTAAACTTTACAGCTAATGATGAAACTAAATATGGTGAATTTGTTAAACCACAATTACAATAAGCTGTTAGCTACTACTAGGAGAGAAAAACTAAGGAAAAATAAGTCAAATGGGTCATATGCCATTTGAAGAAAAGCAAACTCCTATTTTACTTGTCCAATGGCATGTATATTTAAAGTATCATTTCTGCTAAGTGGTGGCATAAATCTCCTCCTACATGCGCCTTCTTTGATCGAGTATGGGAGAATATTTCAAGAGTCTATGTGGGGGCCTTTATGCCATACAAGTATTACAAAGAGAGTCATTAAAGAACAAAAATGTGAGTCACTTTGTCATGATCTAGGCATGTGAAGGGGTTGTTGGAAGACTTGGAGGCAGAGATCTTCAACAAAAATAACATACACCCACCTCTAATTCCTTACATAGCCTTCACATATCCTCAATAGGTGTCTTTTACTTGGTCAAGTCCTTCACACTAGATGAAAAGGCATGGCAAAAAAGTTTGAGTTAGCAAATTGTAACAAGTATTTTTCCAGCACGGCCTGCAACATTTCTTAGTTTGCAAATTTTTAATTGCATTCTTTCTGTGCAAGTCACATTGGATTATGAGGGACTGGAATGCTAAGAGTTGGTCGATGCATAGAGTCTCATTTTGTCTTGGTGCATAGTAAGAGAGGCCATGTGGGGCTGGGTGCGTGTGGAGGGCTCTTACCATTGCTTGAAAGAAAAAAAAAAAATGCCTACCTTTAAGTTCTTATAGCATGTTGATTTACTTGTGAAGTCTGCAGATCACAGAGGGAGTTGGGTGCTAAAAAGTGCAGATCACAAAGGGAGTTGGGTGCTGAAAAGTATAGATCACAGAGGAAGTCTATGACCAAGTGCAGCTATTGAAGTCTTTGTGTGAAGACTTTTTAAAAATTAAGGCTGATTATGGAGGTCATGATGCAAATGGAGAGCTACAATTGTAAAGGCGCATTCACATGTTGTGACTTCCTTCTTCTTGCACTATGGATGATATGTGTAGGTCTGTAAGTGCAAAATAAAAAGGCACGAACTTGAGATATTGTGTGTTTCCTTTGAAGTTCTTGAACTTTTGGTGGCAATCATAGGTCAAACAGGCTTTTTTATATTGTTTGCAACTGCAACAAATGAGGGATCTTTGCTTGCAATGCCTCTAACCTCCGTTGGCAGATTGATGGAGCCCTGTGTGGAGATCGACCTCACAGTGGTTGCAGGTTGATTGAGGTGAATAGAGACTGCGTATGAGGATCTCTGTTAAACCTTGTAAATAATAATCCCTGCAAATAGGTTGTTGAAGGCCACAAATCAACTGCAACATTTCTTCCAACAATAGGTCGAATAGGCCAAAATTTTGCACAATAGGCCAAAATGGCTAAATCTCTATAGAATGCAAATATCTACCCTAGAGAGTATATTTGTAGAGGGGAAAATGGTCCTCTACTAAAATAATTTTTTTTTTTTGACCTTTTCAAAAATAGGCGCAATGGTCAAAAAAGTGCAAAAAATGAAAATTACTGAAATTGATGAAACAAAAGGTTTTTTTCATTTCCCAAGCCTTTTGAATATGATGGTGCTACCGATTTGGCTCCATGGCACTCTATTGATAGGGCTATGTGTGCAAATCACCTTGATGTAGGAAGGAACATGCTCTTATGGCTCTGATACATGTTGGAGAATGCCAAGATCAAGAACATGAAACAACTTCCACAAGTGAATAAAATATGCATAATAGTATGCCTATTAAATATAAAATGAAGAGTATGTAAATACAATGTTCAAGCCTTGCTTATATAGCCAAGGATGTGAGAAGGTAGGAGCGAAACTCTAACTACCCATCCAAAGATGGAACTCTTGTGAGCTCACTTGATAAGTGGGTGAGCAAGTGGCAAGTGTACATGCAATAGATGTTTCAATTCACGAGGACACATGCCTCAATTCTGTGAGACAAAAGAAAAAGCAACCTAAGTAAACTTAAGTTAGGTGTGAATAGGTCAATCCTAGAAAGATGATTAGCTAACTAGGTATGATAATGAATTTATTTACAATATTTACAATAATCACACATATATCTTCATAATTTTAAATTTGAGTTTTTCATTGGCCTCATATATTTGTTGGCAATATGTGTTGTCATTGATATCAACTCAATATGTTTTGTCATTGATGCCAACTTGTGGTCATTGTTTGTATAGAAGTTGAAGAGGTTGAGAAATGTTTAGAGATAGTTTGATTTATGAAGATGGTACAGTGGAAGATTTGAGGGAGATGGTTTTAGGATCAACTTGTTTGGAACAATTCAATTCAAAAGGCCTACCAAATACATAAGATAATGTAAATGCATGATGCTTAATAAATTGAGGTTTTGTTCATACTTGTATGATTGAGAGAAGTTGTTTAAGGATTAAATTGTATGTATTCATATGTTTGGATATCTATATATTGGTTTGCATTCCTCTGCATTGCATGATATGGTTGTGTGGTTCTAGAGTTAATTTTTTTAGTCAACAAAGAGGTTATTCCTAGAGTTTCATGTCATAAACATTTCTACTACAAGAGTTAGAAGTAACAACTCTCCAAGTTGCAGAATAATAGAGTTAAGTATCTCAAATGTTCTCTAGATTCCTCTACATTCCTCTAAAGTGATAAATATGGTTGTGTGGATTGGGGGATATGTCTAGAGAGGTGTATGAGTTCATCCATATGTGTTTAAATTTTTTTTGTGAACTGTAGCATAATATCTTAAGTGTTGATGTGTCATAGTTAATCCGGAATGCTTGATTCCTATATATTTTGTGGGTTTCTCCAATTGCGCCAATATATGATGATCATATTCTTCAAGAGAAGGTTGTAAGGATGTTGTTGATTACCTGCATTATTCACATATTGGTTTGCATTATGTTTTTGGTTTCTCCCTAATGGTGTAAAGATAAATTGTTGGCAGTTTTGATGATGTTTGGGTCGACAATCTGGTTTCCTTCATTTGTGGTTGATCTTGATTAATTATTTTTTCTTTTGAGAATGTATTGTGATGTTTTTTGGCCTAGTCATGCCTTGAGTTGGTCTGCAACTCAATTTGCTTAATGGTGCAACAATTTTGGTGTGTTCAACAATTGGTATCAGAGCCAAGTGCCTTTGAGAAGCCTAATAGCTGAGGTAGATCCTGCACTTGAACACATGGGATATGAATCAATGATCAATGATATGTTCTCTCCAGAATTAGCTCTAGAATTAATGGAACCTGAAGGTTGGGACATCAATACAGATGATTGTGAAGTAAATTTTGAAGAACTTCGATCTACTCTTGAAGATTGGATGAAGTAAAAACACTAAATATGAAATATGAGTGCATGCCTAAAAAGTCGAAGATCATTGTCAAATTGAAGGCACAAGCTAGAGAATCAAAAGAAGAAATTGGAAAATTGAAAACTCAAATGGAAGGAGGTAAAGGATGTGAGACTAAACTCAAGGAGGAAAAATATGCGATCTTTAATTTGAGAATTAAAATTGAAGAAGGCAAGAGGATTGAGGATTGCTTGAATACCAATCTCAATGATAAAGTAGTTGAATGTTCAAAGCTTGAGGAAGAGATTGTCACTTTGAGAAAAGAATTGAAGAAAGTAAAATAACAAATTGACAAAGGTTTAAAACTAAAAGGAGGTTTTGAAATTCTTAATGATTTGATTAACTCTCAAAATCCATCAAAAGAAAAATCTAGTCTTGGTTTTGAAAAAGGGAAAAGTCCTATAACTAGTACATCTGCAAACTTATATGATAACTTCAAAGTAGAAGGAAAGTTTGAAAGAAAGGAGAATAAAGCTTGTACTAAAGATTCTAAGAAGAATTCCTCTAGAGATGCAAAGAAAAATCAAGCTAGCAAGAAAAAAGGTGGACTCATTCATGTCTAGAAACAAAGAAGATTCAGAGGTCCTCCACCTGCAATAGAGCGTGCTCCTACCAAGTTTAATCAATCTTTTCAAGGTTATTGTTTTTCTTACAATAAATCTGGGCATAACCTATTGTTGATTGTAGATCTAGACAAATAAGGAATGATAACATGGGCAGAAGATCATTTGTGCCTTAAAGATACAATGATGTTTCATTTTGAATGGATATTGCTAAGCATGCAACAATTTTGGTCATAAGGCTACTAAATGCAAAACTAAGGTGAAGAGGAACAATTTTGTTTCAAAACTCAACATTGTGTGCTACAAATACAATAAGGTTGGACACAAGGCTAAATTTTGTAGATGTGGTTCTATGAAGCCACTTGTTTAGAACCGAAAGAAGGATGAAATGCTAAATCAACAAAAGAAGGGTAATGAAAAGGTTTAGAAGGAAAAACAAGTTCACGAAAAATGAAGAAGGATGATTCTACACTTGTGCATTCTACACAAGATCCTAAGACAAACTGAGATAGAGCATTATCTCAAGGGGAGATTTCATTTACAAATGCTTTTAGCCCCCTAAAAAGGACAAGATGCTAAAGATTTCAACATGGAAGAAGAATTGGTTCATTTCTTTTGAGCAATACTGTTGAGCAAGAATGAACCTTTTGATGAAGGTTCCAGAGCAATTAGATGTTTTACAGAGCTATGTTGAGCTTAAATGTATCCCTGTGATGTCACATAGATTAAATTGGTATATGTTTTACCTAACATGTATAAATGCATTTATGGTAAAAAGTTAGGGCATTTGAAAGGATTTTTATGTGGTTTTTGAATCCTTTGATCTTATTTACAATCAAGAGCATTTGTGGTTGGAGCAAAGAAGTGAGAAAACATTTTCAAGCTATTTGTGTGAAACCCTAGTTGTGGTGTTTTTTAAAGGAATTCAAATGGCAACACCTTAGGTGATTGATGTGTTGGAGAAACCCAAGTCCAAATATAAGAAGTTCCCATTCAAGGCGATGGAAGTTGACAAAGATGGCACATTCTCAAAAGTTCCAGCAAATGTGTACTATAAAGATATAAGGATCTATATCCATGCCCATTTGAATGAGATTGGCCATACCTCATCCTATGAAGTGGTTTGGCATGAGTTGTTGAATGAGAATGGAGTACACAAGCCAAAGTATGCAAATATTGTTGTGAAAGGGTTAAACATTTGGAAATATTTTCTAAACTTCTGTGAATGCAAGGAATGAGAATTATCTTTAGCCACATTTATGAAAATTTCATTTGGCTTGACAAACCCTACATGATAACTAAGGAATCAATTAGGGTAGTAATTGGTCTTTGTTCCACCAAACCAATCCCAATGTTAAATTCAATCAAGAATGAAAAGGTTATGGATCTTACTAGTGCTAATTTTGACAAGAGAACCCCAATTTATGAAGGATATCATAGACCATGGTGCCTGGTATGCATCAATGGGTATTGCATAAAAAAATTATTTCACAAACAGAGAAGGGTCTACCACCGCCATTGCAATTCACACAACATATCAGATGGTGAAGGAAGGAGCTAGCTTTGAATTTTGTGAGCAATTGAGAGAGCAACTGATAGAGAACTTGAAGAGAACAAAATAAACTGGTTAAAGTTTTAGGTTTGGTTCTTTTATCGTTTTTTTCTCATTCTTCCTTTTTAGTGAGTTACCTCATTTTAAGGGCATGATTTGGGATAAGTTCACTCTAGTAGGGTGATCCCACAATAATGGTTTACAATTTTTGGCCAAACTAGACATTGAACTGATTTTTTCTAACTAAATCTTCACTTTCAAACACCTATAGCAGCTAAACCGTGAGGAATTTGAAGATGATGCAAACTAGTAATTTGTGACACTTTGTTAGATTCTAAATATATTTTTTTCAAAATTTTTGGAATCAAATTGTACTTCTTTTTCCATCTCCTTCGAAAACTAGTTTTTTTCAGTAAACACCATTTTTAGGGAGTGATGCTCACCGTATAACACATAAATTTTTTTTCATGAAGGATAAAATTCTATTTTTTTCGAATTTAGATTTGTAACTACGATATCTAGTGCTTCCAATTGGTTTCATAGTGTTTTATTGAATATTTTTTCCTTAATCAAGTTTTGAAGTCAAACCAATTACAATTCAGACATAAGCAGACTGTATAACACAATTTTTTTTTGTATGTATTGAAATTCTTTTCTTTTTTTTTGTTGGATCAAGGACTTCAATATCTAGTGCACTCATATTTTTAATTTTTTATTCTTGATAATCTTCTATTTTTCCACATGTGCAAAACAAAGAGCTTGATTTTCGGTGAAAAACCTACATTCACAAGAAATAAAAAATAAATATAATAATCAAATTAAAATTTAATTAAAATTATACTCTTTTGGAAGCTTATAATAAGGACTACATACTTACAAAAAAATAAAATTAAATGAATTCATTTGATCCCCCAAAAGGTAAATCAAAAGTGATTTTTTATCAGCATTTTGATAGGTGTAAAGGAGACTCCGTTATAGGTACAGTTTAAAACTAGTGGGGTTCTATCCAAGGGGACTTGGTCTAAGGTGGTTTGATCAAACCCTCTTCAGTTGGAATCCTTTAAATGGAACTTTTCAAGGCTTAAATCATTATATTTTCTAAAAATATGTGATTTCAACAAAAGTCAGGATCTCCCAGAAAGTGTAAACCACTATTGTATTAGCACCCAGTAGCAACACAAATCAAACAACATATGGGAAGTTCTTAGAACAAGCAGGCATACACTACTTTCTATTGAGGATTTGTCAAGAATTTGTAAACTGAGATGCAAAGCATATATAGAATACCATCAAACTTGGTCTAAAAGTATGAAAACGATGTAACATTCATGGTAAACAAAGATCATTGCTATATGGAGGTTGCAGAGCCTTAGACCTCATGGATTTCTGAATTTCTAGGTTATGAGGTTGAACTGGAGTATGTACAAGGCTATGCTAATATTATGCTATCAAAGCTAAAAGATCCTAAGGCAAAAAGGTTTGGAACATATAGAGAAATCATGGATAAGATGATTCAAAAACAAATAGAGGAAATAAGTGAGAAGAGGGTGGACATCTAAATTGGTGTCACCTACCTCTAATCAGACTCTGGTGAATATCCCCTCTGACCAAAAAGAACATGTTGTAGAAACATTACCTAGGAGTTCTAGAAGATCTTCTTCAGTTTTTGCATATGCTTTGCATCCCTCCAGATCAACTCAATCATTTGGTGAAAGAATCTAAAAGTGCATCTGTTACTCCACTATAGAAGAAAAACACAAATGTTGTGCAACCAAGGAACAATAAAAAGGAAAAGAGAAATAAGTTTGATGAGGAAGAACTAGAAGAGGAGGATGAAACTAAAATTAAAGACATATCCTTGCATAAGAAAAAAGGAAAGAAGATTGAAAAAGAGAGCTAATAAAACCCCTCTGGTAATACACGATCCTCTTGATTTTGATGCAATTTTTAATGGAATTGTCAAATATGGTCTATTGAATGACACAATGGAGTTGTATCTAGTTGTTCCTCTAGAAGATAAGAAGAAAATAGAAAGGGTTGTCATTAAATATATACTAAATTAGAACATTCCCTTTAGTGACATTGTTGACAAAGCTTTGGATAGCCTTTCTAAGGCTTTGAGGCAAAGAAGAGAAGAACCAATCAAGGATGATGAAGAACTTAAACTACGAGCAATTGACAAGGCTGAGATCTCCATCTCTCAGGAAAAAAAAATAGTTTGGAGATAAGCCAAGGAGCTCCACACCAAAAGAAGAATAGATCTCCTAATGAGCATTGATGAGGATTTCAAAAACAAGATTTAGAGTGAAACTGAAGATGCCGGATAAAGAAAATCATTGATGAAATGCAAAGTGAAGTGAATACATAGGGGCCTCCAAAAATACATGACAATGATGTTGAAATAAATGTACAAGAGCTTCTAGATGAGCAAGAAACTAAAAATATGCCTCCTCTGGATAATACAAATGTGCAAGATATATTTGGTTAGCAAGGTGTACAAGGATACTCTAGACAACAAGAAGGAGAAGATGTCTCTGGTATGCATGATGAACATGAAGTCTCTGATATTGAGATAGAAAAGGAAAGGAGAAATAATAGGAGAAAGAGAAGGAGAATGATGAGATGAAGAAAGAGGAAAATCCCGAGAAAGCTTAGGATGCAATAGAGAAGACAATTGAGAAGCAAGATGCTTTTGTAAATATAGGTCAAGATTCTTCATCTTCAGATTCCTTTAAGGACCTATTGACCTTCTAGATGCAGTTTCAACCTATGGTGACAGGTGCCCCAACCTCTACAAATTCCTACTCATGAAGGATAATTTGAATTGTCAAATATTTCTCCCCTTCATAAGTTATAGCTTGGTGATATTTTGCATGCTTTTGCAAGGAAGGAGATGCTGCAAGAACATGTGAAGAAGACTAAATTAGTTGATGATGCAATAAAGATTACTCAAGAGGGTTTACCTAAGGTAAACATTGATTCTTCCTTGCCTCTAGAATAAAAGTTTAAACTTGTAATGGATTATTTTAAAGATCACTCCTCTCACATGGAGCAAAAGGTAGAACAAGAGGCCTTAAGGAAGCTAAATGATAAAATAATGGTTGACACTTTTGACCGGTGTGCCAATGCACACAACAAATTGCAAGAGAATATGAAGATGTTTAAGGAAATGTGTAGATGAAGTTATCGCCTTATATTAGTTTTATTTGAAATGTCCAAATTCTAACAAGAGCATCAAATACCAGATTGACTCCATTGAGTCATAGATCACACAAATGGCTAGGATATATGATCAATCAAAGGATAAGGATGGATCAACCAAAGCTCAAATAGAAAATCTTCATATGTAGTTGTCTTTGCTTCGAGATCAAAGAGAACAAATAAAGAAACAGTTTGGTCAGTTAACGGAAGTAGTCAAATTGAGACTTTCTTCATTATCTGGGTTGCTTGAAGTAGAAAAGTTTGATAAAAAATGAAGGCTCCAAGCAATGTAGAAGAGGTTGAGGATTTATGCATGTAGTTTGAGTGTCAAAATAATATTCTTACCTTAGCAAAATCAAATTGGGTTGCAAATCTAATGCACCTTAATTTACAAGAACATTCTACCTTCTAAGGGAGTTGCAAAGGTGTAGATAATATAATTTTGTCTTTGTATAGTTTTGTGGAAGATTGTAGTATCTTTTTGTTTTTGTTGAAGATATATAGCTTCATTTTTTGGGGCATCTCCATCTCAGGGGGAGTGTCATTTGTAGAGATCATTCAGTCAGGGGGATTTATCGTATAATTTTTGGTTGTCATATGTGGAATAATATTATGCCCTTTTCCCTTGATGTCAAAGGGGGAGAGAGAAGACTTGCAAATAAATGTGTTTCCATCAATGACAAAGGGGGAGATTGTTGGAAATATGTGTTGTCATTGATGTCAACTTGTGGTCATGTTTGTATATAAGTTGAAGAGGTTGCTTGAAATGTTTATAGATATTTTAATTTGTGAAGATGGTACAATGGAAGCTTTGAGAGAGATGGTTTCGAGATTATCCTATTTAGAACAAGTCAGTCCAGAAGGCCTACCAGATGCATAAGATGATAGAGGCTTGATCCTTAGTTTATTTCTTTCCCTTAGATTTTGGAGCTTTTGTTTAGTTGCAACCATAGCTTGTAGATTTGAAGGATTCATAGTGCCCATTTGAATGAGTTTTTATTGCTTCTTTGTGAGAGAAACAAAAAAATATGAAAGAGAAGGCATAGTATAGTGTGCATCGAAAGAATTCTTTGTTGCATGCAAATTAGAAACAAACAATGAATATCGAGGACCTAACTTGGATGACACCTAGGACCAATAGTTCATCTTGCTTTTTTATTGCATATTGTTTTTGTTGGAACCTTAAAAAATTTAATTTTATGAAGAACACTTGAATTATGGTAGTCTTGTGGATTAATACATATTTTTTCATTCTCTAAGTGATGTCCCCTCAATACATCTTTCTTACAAAACAAATTTTCTAATGTTTTCCATACAACATGAGATATTATGCTAGATTCAGTGTGAAAGAGAAAGTCAATAGAAATATACATACACAATGTTCCATAGGCTTCATTATTGTAATTATACCACTTGCACTTTTTAGTTGTTGTAGTAGGTTCATGATCTAAATCCATAGTGACTCAATGCAATCCTAGTTTATTGAGTTTTATCTCCATTGATCGCTTCCATTCATAGAAGTTAAATGGAGTTAGGAATAGGTACATTTTATAGAAAGAGACACAACACAACCCCCTGATTTGATTATTACTATTTGAAGAACCCCTAGAAAGATGCATAAGAAAACCTAACAAGTTTTGTGAAGATTTGAAAAAGATGAAAAGTAGGGTGAGTTCACCAAATTGGGGTTGATGAACTCAATTAGGTACCTATCTTTCACTATTTTCATTAGGAAATGAGATCTACACAATGAAAGGACTATACACCTTAAGATGAGTCAAGTCAAGGTGTGAATCTACCGATTTCCTTTTTTTGCAAGGACGGGGGTCCTGATTAAACAACACTTTAGGGAGAAAGATTAAAAATAGAAAACTAACTCCAAAATGAAACCTACAAAATGCATCTGATAGATTAAGCTCAATTCTAATGGAACCAAAAATCAAAATGTAGATCTAAGAAAGGGAAAATGATTTGTACCAGTCACCAAAAGTGCTTTTTCAATTCTAACTGAGGACTCATTTTTCCTATTGCGAATGGGTCCTAGTTAGGGCTCTGTAAAATTGGTTTCTGGGTTCTATTCTGCTGTGTCTGCACTCCCAGATCCCTGATTTTCACAATTGAATAGTTGGAAAGAAATATTGTAGGTGAGTTTCCATGAGATTGCAAGAATGATGAAAACAAATGCAACTTTGACAACTTTGCAATTTTTCTCTTCAAGAGATCTTCCACCTAAATTTGCAAACACAAATCAAGAGGGAAAAATGTTTTGTTGTTGGTGAATGGGGGTTTGCCTTGGTCAAACCTCGTTTTGGTAATTAAACCTTGAAATGAAATGAAATAGCATGGAAGGAATGATGAATGAACAAGCCTATGTCACAACTCACCAAACCATTGTTTGAACCTTGGAATGTAGATCTACAACTTGCATGGAATGACTTCAATGGATGTGGATCTTGATCTTGAAACTTGATTTGAAACAATGCCTTTGAATGCTTGAATGGATCTTGAACACTACATCAACATATTAGCTCAAATAACATGCATGATGCAAGAATATTTTGACATGATAATAGGATCTTGATTGTTACAATAATCTTCAGTAAATCTACTCTTGAATGCCTTGAAGTTCTCTTGATAATGATCACTTGAGTGCTCTTAGCTTGCTTGAAATCTTCTAGGTGAAACATAGTGAAATGACCTCTTATTTATACACATGTTAACATTAATTCCCAAAATTCAAATAACACAAGCCGACATGTGAATATACATTTGAAATAATTGAAATACTGCCAAAAACATAAGTTAAATTAGGGTCCTAGGTCTAAGTGAGACCCATTCAATCTTGGGTGAATGGGTCCTAGGTCACTTACCTAGGACACACATTGCTCAATGATAAGTGTTATGTCATAGCATTAATGAATGTTGAGTTTTCCTCTTCAGAAATTGTAATTAATTAGGCTTGGATTTGAATTAAAGGGGCCAATTAAGGTAAATTAACTTCAATTAATTAATAAAGCCCTAGATAAGTGTGGAAGTGTAAAAGTACACTTTACAACACCATAAATAAGGCACAATTAAGTCCATTTTATTTAATAGGGCCATAAACTTAATGTGAATATGTAAAATACATATTACAACACTAAATTAAGGTATAATTTAGCTCATTTTATTATCAATAATTCCCAAATTAAGTGTGAAAAAGGGACACTTTTTCCCACACTACAAGATCAAATACCACAATATTTCATTTATAACTAACAGGGATTTAACAATTTAAAAAAAAATGATAATCCAAATATGAAAAATACATGAAAAACCAAATTCCTTGTGAAATCATGATAAGAATAAAAAGTTTTTTTTTTTTGAAAAACAAGATGAAAGTTATGCTATGTTGAAATTCACTTACAATCCCTAATTTTGAAGGCAAAATAGTACCATTTTCAAACCCTCCCAATGCCAAAGTGTAGACAACGAAAGTCTGATTGACTATTTACACTTGAAAATTTGACGAATGAAAAAGGCTCCCTTTTGGAAGCTTATTGATCAAGTTGTTAGCAAATAGTTTGTTGAGAGCTACAAAAGTAAGACTAATATTAATGTGTTAACCGCTAGGAGAAAGAAAATGGATTTGCAACTCGATGTGGATAGCAAGAGGGTGTTGAACTGCTCTTCATGCCTGATGTGGTATAATAAGGAGCGAGAGTCCTAAAAAATGTAAATAAATATGGAGGTCATTAGTGAGCTGGAGGGTTTGACCACAAATATTGGTGACTACTATGTACACCTCTTCCTAAACTCTTCAACACATGCTTTCCAACCACCACAAGACTGCTTCTTGTGTTGAGGAGTGATGGTTGCACCTTTTTGGGTAGAGAGGTTGTGGTCATTGCCTCACAAGATAAATTGAGCCACAAAAGTAGGTAGTCTAGGGCTATGGATGGAAGAGGTGCCTTGGGGAGTTAAGTGTTTCCTAGACTTGATAGAGGTGTTGAACTGGGTAGGTCAATGAGTTTTTCTTAATTCCATAATGGTGGATGCTAAAGTGGATCCTTTTGATTATAAGAAAACCAGGAGTTTACCAAAAAACTACTAATGATTGAACTAAAAATGCCATATTACCCAAATTCATAATACATAATGCAATTGTTTTGAATTTATATGACAATGGTAACAAAAAGGCTATTATGCCCTTAATCACAAGCCAACATCATGGAAACAAAGTAAATCATTACCTAGGAATTGGGTCTACACAGTGGAGCTACTTGGTTCCCAAAGCCAATCGAAACACCAAATAGTAAGCAACAAATGCAGTCTTCTTTTAATTATGCAAACTCAATGAGCAGAGACTGGAGGGTGCTACATTACACTTAGAAATAGATAACAAAGGCCTCTTAAGCCACACACCCAAAAGGAAGTTGCAAATATCAATAAAAAAAGTAGGGTTAATGGTGGAAAGAGAAGTAACCTACAAAATATTTCAACCAAAACAACAAAACAACCTTCTACAGATAATTTTTAACAAATCTTGCCTAATAGGCCAAATGGGACATAAAACCAAGCTGACTATGGTCTTTTTTTGTTTGAGTAAAAATGATGAAATACCAACAAAGGAACTCTGGGAGGGTGAGACTGTGGCCCGATAATTTTTAATTCTTTTATAAATTTTTTGTACCATATTGTAAAGGAGGGGATTCGTTACCCTAAAGACAAAGGGGTCTCAAGGAGAAAATAGACTTCAATTACCTTAGGGATCAAATCTCAGGTGACAAGATAAATAATGAAGAGTATTTGCACAACTTAATCAAATAAACACTACACTACTAATGACAAGAATGATAAAGTCACGTAATTACATGAACATATCACAAAATCAAAATCTCTAATATATAGAAACAAAAAGTGCATAAATCACAAATTTTACCCTTAGGAGCATTAAGTCTCGGTCAAGTGTGTCGTGGGGATGTTTGCGCCCCTCATTTTTGTCTTTGGTAAAACAAAGAATAAAAGCCTTATATATGAAATGTTCAACTTTTCAAATTTGTACATCTACACACAAACATAACATGAAAAATGTTGGGGGCTATTTCGGGGCTTGCCTTAGTGAAAGCCTCATTTAGTGTTTCCACCTCACAAAAAACTAGATAGATTGAGATAGATAAAAATATGTAAAGTAAAAGATGTGTGATAGAAACAAACCCTACAAAGGAGACATGTGGTAGAAAAAAACCCCGCAAGGGGGAGAACCCCTACCACAAATAAAATAGACGAGATCAAATAGATAATATCAAATAGATGATATAAGAAAGCAAGAGAGCATTACCAATAGCCTGTGGCTCGCCTCTTGGCTTGATAGACATGATAAGATTGTGTGCAAAAGAGCCTGGCTGTTGCTTTGAGATAAATTTGCCATAGCTTTGCTATGGAAGCAAGAGAGAATGCAAAAGATAGAGTATAATGAGAGAAAGAGAAAGATAGAATGAGATCGTGTAAGAATGACTGAGAATGAGAGGGAATAGTGAGGTTTTGTGAGGCTGTATGGGTGGGAGGAGCTGTTACATCTGCATTTCTACCACAACAACATGTGCCATAGGCAAAGGAAGTGAAATGTTCTCATTTGAATCTCAAAAAGTTTGGGATGTTAGCACGTCACAAAGATGTCCGCGTGTTGTGCAAGTGTCCTACTAAAAAATTTGCACAAGTAAAGTATTCAAGTTACTAATGCTTCATCATTGTCATCTATGAAGTTGAAATCATGAAGTTTTGACTTATAAATTTTTGTCATAAATGCGGTGGGCTAGATGCATAAGTGTGAAATTTCCATGGGGTGCAATTTTACGATACTACACATACTAATGTGTATGGTACCATATGGATTTGTACGATACAATAGGTATAAGAAATTACAATATTTTTACATAAATTAATGAAATAAAGGGTATTTTTCCTTTCTCAGGTCTTTTAGACACAATGGTAGTGTTTGTTTGGATCCATGATTCTTTGATGATAGGGATGAGTGCTAGAGTCACCTTGACGTGAGAAGAAACATGCATTCATGGTTATGATACCATATTAGGATTAGCCAAAATCTAAGAGCATGAATTGATAACCTGTAAGAAATGAAAATATATGAGTACAATAGTATGTCTATCAATATATAAAGAGTGAAAATATACAATGAGAGTCTTGCATATATAAGCAAGGTAGAGGAGGTAGGAAGGTAGGAGTGAAACTCTGACTACCCCTCCAAAGGTGCAACACTTGTGAGCTCACTTGACAAGAGTGTGAACAAGTGTAAAATAGGTGTCTTAAATGACGAGGACACATGTCTTAACCACATGAGGTGAGAATAAAGCATTAAAAAAATGTAAACTTAAGCTAAGTGTGAATAGGTCAATCTTAGAAAGGTGATATCCTAACTAGATATGTAAAGACATTATTTACACTAACAACCACTACTAGGTAGAGCAATAGGAAAATGAAAGCTAAATCACCTATTATGGGTGGTGGGAAGATGATCTTTAAGGGTGTTAGGGAAGAGGATAAGGAGAATGGTTTGTTTGGAGGTATAGTGAATGCTTGGCATAAGGGTAAATAAAATTTGTTCGATGAAGATGCCATTGTTGATAAATTTAGTCTCTCTGAGGTTGAAGGCATATGCCCCAACCATTCCTAGATACTCCTACCAATTTTTCTTGCTACTCAATTTTGAGGATCAAGGATTTGTCTTCCATCATTGAGTTGTTGGGATACATTTCCAATAGCTTAGAAAAGGAAATTGTTATTCACCATAATATTTTGAAGTGGTTTTTCTTGAACGCTAAAAGATTACAAACTTATATACTTCATCATAGGCTTAACAATAAAAATTCTTAGCCTATTGAAGATACCAATACAAATATGTCACAATGAAACATTTAGAGGAGATTTGCAAACTAGAAGAAGTGAAGGATAAATAGGATGAAATAATTTTAGTTATTTAGAGGGTGAGATATAGTCTCTCAAGAATAAACTCAAGAGAGTTATGGACATTATTAGGTCCACTACAAAAAATTGTGCCAACATCATACACATGCTACATGAAGTTTTCAAGTCTTAGTATAATATGATTTAGGAGGGACCTAGTTCAAGGACTTGTATTAGAAAGATGGGTAAGGATAGCGTGTCAGGTGATTAGATTATGGATTTTGTGGATAAGCGTCTCGTATTCTTGAAAGATGAATGTGAAGCAACTATAGTCCTATATTCTTTGCAATCTTGTGCCTTAGGTTATGCACGTTTTATTGCTATTTGTCTTTACTTTGTTGAAGTGTATGTGATAGCATTGTTGTTCCTCTTGACTAGCCTTTCATTAGTTGTCATCTAGGATGGTAGTTCCGTTGTCTCTAGTGTTTTTTTTGTAAAAGAGATGGGGTCCTCTTCAAATCCCCTTTTTGTCTTTAATAATAATTTTGTTTTTAATTTTTTTTTTCTTTCTAATGACTTTTGTTCATTCTTTCTTTGAAAATGTTCATACTTTTCTCAATTATAAATTTATTACGCCGAAGGTGTGTCCCTATATGAACTTTCCAAGTTCATTTTCTCCTTCAACGGTTGAAATGTAACAAGAGGCCCTGGTTGACAATGAAACAAATCTCAGCCGTCCATCATTTTTCGCCATTTTTTGGATTTTTTTGTCGTTTTCCGATCGTTTTTCCGGCCAAATCGTAGCCATTCATCATTTTTCGTCATTTTTTCGACTGTTCCCCGCCACTTTTTTGTTGCTTTCCCCGCCACTTTTTTGTTGATTTCCCTGCCGCTCCATCTCTAATTTGGTGAGCTGCAGCCTGAAAAATAAGGCTTTGACGAGGGTTTTAGAGTATCCCCATATCCCCATGTGAATCCATGGAATGAGCAACACAAATTACTCAACTATCATTCCTAGGGAATACAGTATATACTAAAGTGGTTTTATTATTATTATTTTTAAATTCATGAGCAAAACAAAACTAAAGTTATTTTTTTTATCTTTTTCTACATGTTGTAGAACTAATCTTAAGCGTAAATTAATTAATTAAACAATATCAATAAATCACTTTAGAATTATATTGAGTTGAGATTGAGAGTAGGTGTAATAAACGAGTTAATACATGTGTATAAAAAAATAAATATATATAGATTTTAAGTTTGATGTAGAATATTTTGTAATATATGATATTTAATTAAAATGAAAATTATAGCTTAGATCTTAATAATGAGCACATTTAGGTTTTCGAATAAAATGAAAATTACGGGCAAGATCCTAATAATGAGCACATTTTAAAATTAAGAATCCTTTACCCTACGTAGTTAAGTATAACAACATGGCTCACATTACATGGTCAGACTCTTTATATAATCAAAAAAATAATTATAAATAATATAATTATGTTATTTATTGGAGTATATTCCTATTTGAATGAAATTTATTCAACACATAGGTATATTTTGAAATCTTTACATCCTATTCTCATGAAGTTAAGCATAAATTAGTACAAATTTGAGAAATACTCCTAATAACGCTTAGGGTTTCAAATATCACAACACAATTAGCTTTATATAATAAATAACTCTGGTTTATAATATATAATTTTACATTATAGCAACAATATAATAGTTAATGCACAATAGTTACGCCATTGAATACTAAAAATGTAATAGACACATACACAAATGACATAAATAAAATACTTACAGCACAATAATAAATAATATATAAAATTAAAAATAAATAAGTGTAATATTATTCACAATTAAAAAATGTAATAATATTAAAAAATCAAATTTCTAAAATGACCACCAAATCAATCATTTACTATACAAATGCAGCAAAAAAAAATGTCCAAATTTTTCCTCAATTGACCTTGCACACCCCTTTCTATGCACCCATTGCTTTCTAAGCAGCTGCATTTCAAAGCACACAGAACAACTGACACAGACATGGCACCAGAGATTGACAAACTTGAAATGACCATGCATTATTGAATTATTAATTAATTATTTTGAAATATAAATATCCAAACAAAACGTCACGGGTAGGTAGCAGTGATACAGTTAATTTTGAATTTAATACAAATGGAAAAGTGATCGGTAGAGAGTGAAAATGAAAGCTTGTAAACGGTTGGATGATAACTTGACAATTCTTTGAACTTCTAGTTTCTTACAGCTTAAGCATCACTCATACATCCGGTAAAGCATGACCGGACCGGCCAGTCCGGATCCATTGATCGTATCGCCCGGCCTTGTGTCCGACGATCGGTTTGAGGGTACCTGAAAAATTAGACACAGATGGAACTTGCGATTATCGGCAAGGTTCCGTATACAATCTTTTCTGAATATCTTATGGATGGCCTGTGGGCATGCAGGTGTAAAACAAGCAAAGGACTTGCATCGCAGTGAGGACAAAGATTACTGTGGCTCCCAAACCCCCAATTACGTACCAGGGTTTTGAAACATAAGCGTTCCAGAATTCATTCCAAAGAATTTTAAAGTGTATCCTCCATTTTTTACTGTAATATTCATGAATGCTCTTCCTTGTTCCTGCAACGGCAGAGCACTCCGAGAGGGAGGGCGCTTGGAAGGACGAATTCCACAGGCTTGTCAGTTGCCCAGAATTTCGAAGATTACCCACAATAATCTCCATTTCCCTCATGATGACTACGCCCTTCTTGTTATGCATCAGGTCGGACATAAATTGGGCATATTGCGTAAATTTTTTAACTTTGTAACTGGGAGAGCACATTTCGAATGCAATAAGGTTTCTGATAAATACCTCCGATTCAACGTTCAATATGATGAGAGGAAGCGAGAGAACTGAAGTTTTCTTGTCAAATTTTATTTGTTCTATGCCCCCTGCATTAGCCTTGAATTTCACTCCCGCTTTCTTCAGTTTAACGGCAGATGGAAGCTTGAACCTGATGTCTGACGGCTTTGGCCACGAGTTCCATAAATTCTTTTCAGTTTCCGCAACAGAATCTTTCCCAAAACAAGAGAAGTGATACATTTCCAGTATATGACTCCTCTTTGATGACCTGCAGAATATATAAAAATCAAAAGGTCGATATATGTTAGCAAAGACTACTTTTAGTACTAAATCAATCTTGTCTCGGGCTGCTTCCACAGAATTCATCTCCACAGAAAGAACTTGTTCGAGAACGAACAGCGGTATCTGATTCTCCAATTTCATCACATCTTTGATGATTGCAAGGACCGTGCTGTTATCACTTTCTGGGCAGAAAATCGGATGAAAACGTTGGCCAAATCTAGGGTATTCTTTGAGATCTGCAGATTGAAATGGGGCGATGTAGTTTCTAAAGAACTCTACAAGAAAAGCGGCGTCCCGCGCCATCATCCAGCAAAGAGCTTCTCCGCTGCATTCTATCTCCTTGTCGTAGCAATCTCTAATTTGGCGCTCCATGGTCTTAATCTTTTCCACAACATAGAAGAAATCTTTTTCAGGGAATTTTTCCTGAATTTGGCTCGATACCCTGCGCACAGCCTGAGCTTTGTACTTTTCCATCGCTCTGAGCTCTGGTTTACCGAAGTGGTAGGGACCAATAGAAACGATTTCTGGAATATACGCTGCCTCATTTTCGTTAACTAATGCCTTTGGTACACTGAAAATGCAGGGCGATATGTGATTATGATCATGTATTGCTTCTTGGCATGAAAGCACCTCGTCTTTCACCTGAATGAGCCATTCGGCTTCCTCAATTTGCAGTCTCATGGATTTTGTTCAAGGCAAACAAAAAACAGAGGACATAGCAGCACGACCTCAACTAGTGAGCTATTGTTGAAGACATTAATGCGCCTGACGTCAACAAACCTTTTCTAGTTGAAAAGGTTACTTTACCTAGCGGGTGTGAGAAAAGAACTTGTAACGTTTTAAGAACCACTGTTCTTATCTCAGCATGTTTGACGCCGACATTGCTTTATTTTAATTTTTTTTCTAATGCGAAGAGGTACGGTAGATCTTAGAACAGCACTTACATCAAACAATGTTTGCATAAATGTAAAATACGTATATTTATTTTAAAGAAGTTTGAATGATATAATTCTAGATATTTATTATTTAGTAGGAGAGAGGGGTTCATAGTGGAGTATCTTAACTTTGTGTTTCTCAAAATGAGGTGGAAATTTCAAATCACTCTCAATTTGTATACCTAACAGTTTATTTGGCAACTCATTTGCTTCTAACTAAAGTTTGAGGGTCACATCATCATGCTTTTTGTTGAGGTGTTAAAAAAAAGTGAAACCAATAGTTGTGCACTAAGTCATGTTTTATTGGTGTGTTGATATGGCATCACATGATTTTTGTTTATGTACTTTATGGAAAAAAAATTGTTTGACAATTGGATATTAAGGTGCTCCATTGTGGGGCCCATTGAGGACTACTTCTGTCCCCACTATTGCACCCCGCTCCACTATGGGCCCCTCTCCCCTATCTAAATTCTTTTACATTAAGATAGTCAATGAGTAGAAAATACAAAAGGAAAAAAATAATATTAGATTAGAAATAGAGAAAATGAATATTATAAGTGCAACACAAAAATAAGAGGGAAATAAGAAAATCAAATAGGAGAATACACTTAGCTGAGATTAGTCAATTTTTGAAGTCCAAATGTAGCTTGTCACTCCTTAGCCATGAAGTTGACTTGATCTTTGCAAGTATTCTAATTAAGGCGAGGTTTTGAACAAATGGTTTAGCCCTTGTTTTTAAGCTACATCTCAAGTGGTGTTAGTCCTTTTCCTCTTTTACAATTCGCTTTGCAAGACAAAAATACTTGTGGTAGAATTCTTGATAGTGTCTTTGCTAAAATTTGCCACTTTTGCAATGTTCTCATTCAAAACCTCATTTTTTTTTATATAACATAGTTATCCTTTGATCCAAGTTCTCCCAATTTTGAAATTGGCCAAATAATTTTCTAGTCTCCTCCTAGATTTCCTCATTAAATGGCACCTTTCCTCTAATATGTTCTTTGTCATCCTTGAGTATCTTCTTTTTGATACCCTATACATTATTCCCAAGGTTTTGGTATTGCCATAAGAACCATCTAGAATATTATTTTGTAACTCCAAGTTCTCTTTGAGCATATTTACATTAGACTAAACATGATTGCATTATAACATGATAATGTTTAGCTTTGATGCATTAGAACATATAACATGAAGGTGATCCCATAATACTGGTTTACAATTTTTGGTCAAACTGGACACTGAAATAATTTTTTTTAACTAAATCTTCACTTTCGAGCACCTATAGCGGCTAAACCATGAGGAATTTGAAGATGATGCAAACCAGTGATTTGTGACATTTCGACATTCTAAATATATTTTTTTTCTAATTTTTTGAATCAAACACTTCTTTTGATTCCTCTCAAATTAGTGTTTTGAAAACATTTTTAAAGAGTGACTACGTATGTTTACAACTTTTTTTCTCTTATGAAGGATAAATTCTATTTTTGAATTTAGATTTGTAACTAAGTGATATCTGCATGACCTCCAATTGGTTTCCAGTGTTTTTATTGAATATTTTTTCCTTAACTGCTTCAAGTCAAACCACTATACCTTAGACATAGGGTTAATTCATATATCCAGAACTTTTTGTATGTATCAAAATGCAATTATTTTTTATGGTTGGATCAAGGACTTCAATATCTAGTGCATTGATATTTTTTTTTTTTTTTTGATAATATGTTATTTTTCCAATGTGCAGAACAAAGAGTTTGATTTTCGGTAAAAAAATACATTCACAAGAAATAAAAAATAAATATAATAATAAAATAAAATTTATTTAAAATTATACTTTTTGGGAAGCTTATAATAACGACTACATATTTATAAAAATAAATTTTAAATGAATTCATTTGATCCCCCTAAAGGTAAATCAAAAGTGGGTTTTTATCAACATTTTGATAGGTGTAAAGGAGACTCTGTTATAAGTATGGTTTAAAAATAGCAAGGTTCTATCCAAGGGGGTTTGATCTAAGGTGGTTCAATCAAACCATATTCAATTGTAATCCTTTAAATGGATCTTTTCAAGGCTCAAATCATTATATTTTCTAAAAATATGTGATTTCAGCAAAAATCAGGATCTCTTGGAAATTGTAAACCAGTATTGTGGGATCACCCATGAGTGTGTTATAACACACTCATATTCTATCAAAATCACAAGCCATGATATGTTCATGCTTTTATTTGGAATGATTGTGTTATAGCTTTATGTGTTCTAAAATACATTTGGCCACTTTTTTGCTCCCCAACTCCATACACATACCCATGTCCAACAATAAAAGCTTCATAAATCTTGGGTGGAATTATTTGAGAAGTTCACTTGCACGCACATTTTCAAGAATCCTCAAAGAAAATTATTTAGAAGTGATTCTTCTCCACATTTCCAAATAAAAAAACATTCTATGATTTAAAATTACAAAAAACACTCCCATGATTTTTTTTTTTGGTTTTTAGGGGTTCGCTCGAACCCTCCTTCAAGTGAACCCTATTAAATGATGGGACCCAACTTTTGGCGCATTTTTTAAATGGAAGACATGCTCGTTTAACCCTCACCTGAAAGTGCCAGTCAAGGGTTCATGAAGGCAGGATCGAGCGAATCCCCCATTTTCCCCTTCTCCCCTCTTCTACCAAACTTCTACTAAAGTGTTCACTTTGAAGTCAGTTGAGGATGAAATGGAGGAGACTTTCAGACCAAGAATCGATGATGTATGGTCCTGGTATCGAAAGCTATCCATCAATATTTTTAATATGTTTTCGGTTTGGCTAAGGTATTGCCATTTTAGTTTGATAAACATATTTCTTTTGTAAAAAACCAAAGCTCTATTCTCATGTGAAAATATGATTATCGTAATATTTTTAAAAAATATTGAAAAATTGGATATTTATGTCCCGGATTCAACTGGGGAAAAATTCTGAGCATTTTAAAGGAAGAACTGGCGTCTAAATTGTATCCGGTTTATCTTTCTGCACCATCAAGAAAAGATATTCAATGGAAAATGCCATGTCCTCAATTCCATGGATCACTAGATATATCATAAGCCGCAACCAATTCAAAGTAAAATTAGAATTTATCCTCACAGAAAAGTTATCCAGCACTAGTAACGCCGACTTTAAAAATGTAGGTTTAATTAAAACCAGTTTTTGAAGGAGATGTATGCATCGATTCAGTACCTTTTGGAAAATATATTTAGAATCATACCAAACACTAGTTTTGCAGACTCATCCTCTCAAATTTCATGGTTTTAATCCTAAGTATAGGTGCTCTTGAAAGTAAAGATTTTACCTTCCAAAAAAAATTATAGTTCTAACGTCCGGCTAATAAAAATTGTAAACCAATATTGTGGGATCACCCTCCCATGAGATAAATAGACACATTTCAATATTTTGTAGCAAATATGGCTCTAGAAAAGGTGAATATCCATTGTTAAGGTGAGTGATTAGTAGAAGTATTCAACACTTTGTGATATCATTGGTTTGATGACATATCTAATGTTAAACATCTAGAAATCGAATGGTCTAATGCAAAAGTTGTGCCATGTACCCATGTTGAAATAATCGAGGCATTGTGGCATCCATGGTGGGTGAAAACAACAATTTTATATATTATCAATTAAAATGAGGTCCATGAGAGTGTTTAATGTAGCCATTGGAAAAAGGACTTCACTTGCAAGACATTGTGCAAAATTTTGGTATGATTTTTTTGTTTGTAATTTTCTCAAGCCTCATGCATTTGATGAGGGGGATACCTTGCACAACCTTATGATCATTTGGAGGGTGCCAAGGTAGAATTTCTAGTAAAATCCCCCTAAAACCATATTAGTAGATAACATTAGTGTAGTCATTGTTGATCTTAGGTAGTCTTGATATTTTCACTTTTCTCAATATTTTAGATCTTTTCATTCGACATAAGGCACACATCACCCATTATAAATATTTTGGCAAATCTAGTGAACAAAGAAAATGTCTCTTTTTAGGTGTTTAAATGATACATGGAGTAAGACATGTATAACATAACCAAGTTTGTAGATTATATTTAGATAAAAGTTAGCATATGTATCATCTTTTAATCTTGTTTAAAGATGCTTTTTAAATTTAACATTGTATAAAATCTTAACATTTTATCTCAAATTGTAAATCTACTTTTTATTTTATAATAAAATTCATTATTTGCTTTCAACAATTTTATTTTGTATTTCTAATAAAAATGAATGCCATATTCAACTATAAACTATAAATTCATGTCTCAAAGAGAGATCAATTCTCAACCCTAAACTCTTCCATTATTAACATTTTTATCATGAAAATAAAATAATTGAAAAAAATATTGTGAAAGCTAATTAAAACTAATCTAATGATTAAAAAATTTAAAATTTAAAGTTGATGCGATGATCCAACAAACGCATCACATGATAGCAGGCAAAAAGAACGACTTAAATTTAATATCAAACGAAAGAGTGGTCGGTAGAAAGCGAAAACAAAAACTTAAAAACAGATAGATTTAAACTTTTTTTCTTATTGAATAAAAGACTGGAAAACAGTTACAAAACATCCTTACAGCATACTGTCACAGAAGAAAACAGTTACAAACCCATGGAGAAGCTTGTTCCAGCATACATAGATTTAAACTTGAGAGATTTTAAAAAAACTCTAGTTTTTGTATCTTATTCATCAATAATATTTTAAGTAAAACACGGCCAAAACTTTGACAGGCATTTAACTTTCAATTCTTTGACCAAGGTTCCGTATCCACAATTTTTGAGTTTTGAATATCTTATAGACGGCCTGTGTGTGTGCAGGTGTAAAACAAACAGAGGACCTGCAACGCAGTAAGGAAGAAGATTACTGTGGCTCCCAAACCCCCAATTACATACCATGGTTTTGAACCATGAGCTTTCCAGAATTCATTCCATAGAATTTTATAACTGATCCTCCATTTTTTACTATAATACTCCTGAATGTTCTTCCTTGTTTCTGTAACAGGAGAGCACAGAGAGAGGGAGGGCGATTGGTTTGACGAATTCCACAGGCTTGCAAGTTGTGCAGATTTTCGAAGATTGCCCACAATAATCCTCTTTTCCCTCATCACACATACGTCCTCCTTCTTATGCATCAGGTCACTCATAAACTGCGCATATTGCGTTAGTTTTTTAACCCTGTAATTGGGAGAGAACATTTCGAATGCAACAAGGTTTCTGATAAATACCTCCGATTCAACGTTCAATATGATGAGAGGAAGCGAGAGAACTGAAGTTTTCTTGTCAAACTTTATTTGTTCTATGCCCCCTGCATTAGCCTTGAATTTCACTCCCGCTTTCTTCAGTTTAACTGCAGATGGAAGCTTAAATCTGATGTCTGACGGCTTTGGCCACGGGTTCCATAAATCCTTTTCAGATTCCAAAACAAAATCTTTCCCAAAACAAGAGAAGTGATACATTTCCAGTATATGACTCCTCTTTGAAGACCTGCAAAATATATAAAAATCAAAAGGTCGATATATGTTAGCAAAGACTATTTTTAGTACTAAATCGATCTTGTCGCGGGCTATTTCCACGGAATTCATCTCCACAGAAAGAACTTGTTCGAGAACGAACAGAGGTATCTGATTCTCCAATTTCATTACATCTTTGATGATCGCAAGGACCGTGCTGTTATCACTTTCTGGGCAGAAAACCGGATGAAAGCGTTGGCAAAATATGGGATATTCTTTGCGATCTGCAGCTTGAAATGGGGTGATGTAGTTTCTGAAGAACTCAATAAGAAAAGAGGCGTCCCGCGCCATCATCCAGCAAAGAGCTTCTCCGCTGCATTCTATTTCCTTGTCATAGCAATCTCTGATTTGGCGCTCCATCGTCATAATTTTCTCCACGACAGAGAAGAAGTTTTTTTCAGGGAATTTTTCTTGAATTCGGCTCGATACCCTGCGCGCAGCCTGGGCTTTATACTTTTCCATAGCCGTGACCTCTGGTTTGCCGAAGTGGTAGGGACCAATAGAAATGACTTCTGGGATATACGCCGCTTCATTTTCGTGGACTAATGCCTTTGGTACGCTGAAAATGCAGGGCGATGTGTGCTTATGATCATGTATTGCTTCTTGGCTTGAAAATACCTCGTCTTTCACCTGAATAAGCCATTCGGCTTCCTCAAATTGCAGTCTCATGGATTTCGTTCAAGGCAAACGAAAACAGAGGACGCAGCCTGACGACCTCAGGGACTCATCTATTGTTGGACTTTAATGCGCGTGACCTCAATTGAGCTGTTCTCATCATGTTTGACGGCAAGATTATTTTTAGTTTTAAATGCAAACGGGAACGGTGAAAAAAAATACAAAACGGGGACGGTGGATCTTGAGAACGACATTCTTATCGGTAACCGTTTCGGTTAGTATATTTACGCCGAAGGCGTCCTACGCTTAATATTTTGAAGGCATTTTTACCTCCGACGATAGGCAATCGCCTGCGATGAAACTAATCACAACCGTTCATCATTTTTGGCCATTTTCTTCGCTGTTTATGTGCCTTTTTGCTGCTTTCCCCGCTGCCGTAGCTTTCCGCTCCAAACTTTTCGTCCCTGGTATTGGCCTTTCACTTCTCCACTTGCGTGACAGTTGAGATGGAATTTGCAATTAATGTTTCCATAAATATCTGTGTTTACCATCTACCCTCACCGCCCTTGTTTGGTCTACAATATCTGCTCTATAATATTGCAAGCCCTGCACATCTTCACTTGTCCTGATTTCATTGCGGTTTCACAAGAACCTGCGCAGGTTGTGATTCGTAGGTCTGGGCTTCCTACAAAATCTTGAGGTAAGTCGGTTCTAATGAAGCTTTCTACTAATTACACGTTGTCCACAGTTTGAAATATCTAGGTAGTTACTTCTCTGCACAGCTTCAAACCCAGATGCAAAATACTTCATAAATATACAGTTAGCAATAGACTCTAGTAGTGATTTTTGCAATAGGTTTACAATTTTTTTCCCATTCATAGACTCTGGTAGCGATTTCGACAATAGGTTTGCCTCCTCTCCAGGAGGTTTTGGCTTTTGGATATCCTTTTATTACGCCGAAGGCGTTCCCTTGCTGAGGTTTTGGAACTCATTTTTACCTTGAACGGTGTAGATTGCTGGAGACTACGATGAAACTAGTCTGAGTCGTTCACCAGTTTTTGCCACAGCCCCGTTCCAGATCCCAACCCCGTTAATCTGAAAAGGACATTCGTATCGCAATAACCCCGTTCCGTTTACTCCTGCCGCCCTCATTTTTAGATGTAAACGTCCCTGCTTTTAAGTCATTCTTTACTTAGAGATTTATCTCCATTTACTCCGGTGTTATCTCCCTGCGTTTTGAATGTGCAACGCTTTCTGTTTCAGGCCAGAAAACAAATGTACAACGCTTATCTGTGAAAATCTTACAGGTCAGAGCCCTTATTCCCTTGTTTTCTTTGACAATACTAGATAAACAGACGAATTATTTTTTGCATGCATGTCTACTAGGGCATTCGCGACCATGATATGTTCCTCTATTATTTATGCTTCGATGGATGTACATACTATTCCAAAGCTCTCATTTTCTCATGGGCAGGGAGGATGCTAGCAAAGGTTGCGGAATTTGGCTTTAAACCTGACAATTGCATTTGCTTGGAAATTTCTAAAGCCTTTTCAACAAATATATTTTGGCACACGCAGGGAGCATACTGGCGAAAGCTGTGGAATTTGGCTTTACACCTGCCAATTGCATTTGCTTGAAAGTTTCTAAAGCATTTTCAACGAATCCATTTTGTACATATCTGCAATCATTACAGTCCAGGAGATTAGATTTTTTTTTTCAGGTATTATGTCAAACAGTTCACGTGCCTTGTTCATACTTCCACTTTTTGCATGCATGTCTACTAGGGCAGTCGCGACCATGATATCTGACAAAGTTCCTCTATTATTTATGCTTCGATGGATGTACATACTGTTCCAAAGCTCACTCAAGGGATCCAGGGGAATAAAAAATGGACAATCTGCACAGAGATTCTTGCTCAACCTGTTAAGCACACCGTTACTTATACCTATTAATCAGCTAACATTTTTTGAAACTCGTAAAACTTCACTCCATATCTTTGATAAGGAAAACATCTATTAAAAGTGTAAGAAAGCCGTTGTTTCTAGATAAGGAGGGCCCAGTCACCTGGAAGGGGGCTTTTAACATTTCTCAGAAGGTGATGTTGAGTAGATTAAGGGGCTTTTTCCTGTAAAATTGTCTCATTGAATAAGAAAATTTCAGCTCTGTTACAGGCTTTGGGAGTCTCCCTCCACATTACCAGAGGGAAACTGTCCAAGAAATTCAAACTAGATGCATGTTGCCAATGGAAAATAAAACCTTTTAACAGATGTTGCAAGCTTCCAATACCCCATTACCAGAATCTGTAGAAATACCCCACTTAAACGATAGGTGAAAATCTTATTTCAATCGGTAGTTGCATTGTTAGGGGTCAAAAAAGAAAGATGATTCTAGGTTTGTTGTTAAAGTTTGGATGATTTAAATTGCCTGGTAGCAATGTCTGCAATAGCTTTTTGGGTATTATTACAATTATTACCTTGGCATGGCATCCTTTGATGGGATATGAACAATCATCATTGCTATTGCTCCACTTACTACTCAAGTCACATTCACTTGACTGTTTACTTGTACACAATTAGTTGAATAAAAGTTTCTTCAAATATCTTAAGAAATCCAATAGTATATGCATTTCTTTTAATTTTTCAGAGTTTCTTACCGAGTTTTTATGTAGAGTTGTTGAATATGGGTCTGGTGACTGAACATAAGACCTCTTACCTATTTTATATTTATTTTTTGTTTTAAAGGAGAATTGATGATGCCCTCTTATTATCTTACTACCAGTCAATTATAAAGTAAAGGAGAATTTGGGAAACACTAAATGCAGAGCTTACATTTCAATCATATTACTGGAGAGATCATAAGAGTGATCAATATCAACAACATTACTGGGGAGAGTGCCTCCCATCTAATCTATACATGGTGCTAGATTGATAATTCACTCCCAGTTTAGATTTTAGGGTCTTTCTTCATTATGAACGATATTATGAACTTGGCTTTGCACCTGCCACTTGTTGTGTGAATCCTTCTAAAAGTTTAGTTTGTGCATATCGTACAATCATGGCATTGTAGGAGACTGCATATCTTTGAGGTATTATGTCAAACAGTTCATTGCCTATGCTTTCACATTTTGGATACATGTCAATTGTTTTAACATGGATTTTAGTACACAAGCTTTTATAACACTAATGTTATTTCATTTGGCAAATAATTTGTTAAAATTAAAAATGTAGAACTTGAAGGCTTAAATATATCATTCTATGTTCTTTTCTTAAACCAAATCTGTTTTGCCAACATTCTGCCTGTATCCAATCTCTTCCTCGCTTTCCACCTTTGATTTGTAGGCCCAACTTCAAAGTAGCATAACTACCAGGATCGACTCTTTGAGCACATCTCAATCAACATACAAGGAGTCTTCC
>VDFB02115420.1:0-11200 GCA_007258455.2 Sequoia sempervirens | reverse complement strand
GGATGGAAAGATAGAGAGGGAGGGAGAGTAGAGAGATAAGAGGGAGTGATAGGGAGAAAGGAAGAGAGAGGGAGATGTATAGTGAAATAAAGGAGGTGATAGTGACAAGTGATAGAAAGAGAGAAGAGAGAGATAGAGAAGGGGAGAGATAGAGGGATAGAGATAGATATAGGGAGGGAGAAACAAGGAGTGTGTTTATGAGTGAAAGGGAGATATAGAGAGAAAGTGAGAGATAGAGAGGAAGATAGAGATAGAGATGGAGATGGAGATGAAATATCATTTGATAAATGGTGTAACAATTGACCTCATGTACTATACAAACATGTGAAAAGAGCGGAATTTTTTTTCCCTAATTAATATATATTATAGTTATTAGTAATATTATTATATTGGGGTAGGAGCTTTAGCTCGATTGGCTAAAGAATCTAGTCTTACCCCATCTTTGTAATATATATACTATATTAGATATATTTGATATATAGAATTAAATAACTATAATTATTATATACATATGTTATTTTATAGTACATATAATATTAACATTATAATTATTAATGTATAATAAATAAATAATATAATATGGGTATGTGCTAATCATCATAGAAAAAACAGCTCCTTAAGCATGCATGAAAAATTTGGGAAAAATTAGAGTTAGGCAACCTGGATGAAATTTTTTGAATAAGTTATTTATATTATTTGAATGTATTTCTAAACTACTAGGTTTTATTTTTTTAAACTATTTATGAAAATTTGAAATTTCAATGCAATAAAGTACTTAAATTTCGTGAAAAAAATAAGAAGCTAGGTGTTTGTCCTGACTATCCCAACCACAATAATAATAAGATTTAGATATAAGGCAGAGGACTTATGTCCCTGATGTGATGCATTTTTTTGTAATTTTTTTCCAAGTAAATAATTAATTATGAATTTTTGATTACAATATTTAAAAAATATAAAAAACTCATATGTCTGACCACCTTAAAAACTTGGTCAAAATTTCATGAAACATAGAATGCGACGCATGTTTCAGATTCAAAAAATGTTATACTGTTTGAAAGCTATGGATGTTTTTAAATCAGCCTATCAATCACGACAAGTAGTTAGCCACATAGACCATCATATCACTTACATATTGCCACTTTTTGACCTTACATCATAATCCTCCACAAAACCCATATATATCGTAGAATATATGACTTTATTAATATATAATATTATAATATATACATATATAATAAATAATTATAATATATAATATTATTAACTATTTTTATATATTAAAATATTAATAAATATATTAACAAATATATATATATATATAATGATTATTAATGATAAAATTATAATATAATATTATTATATAGGTATATTGCATTTAAATTGGGAATGGATATTAAGTATCATTTAAATTTTACTTAATATTACCTAATAATTTATAAATTGATATAATATTATTTTTAAAAAATAATATTATTTAATAATATTATTTTTAATTATAAAAACTATCTTTATTTTAGTTAAACATACATTTGTAAATAATTATAGATTGGTTTCAATATTCAAATTATAAATTATAAACTAAATTAAAATTTTAACTCTTATATTAAAAGTCACAAGTAAAACTAAAAAGTGAAAAATAAAATTTAATCTATTAAAAAGGTAAAAAATATTTTTGGATTTTGATTATGTAATTTTTTTTTATCATCTTTTGGTATCAAAAAGTATGGAAATTTCATGTTTTTATTGTAAAATATTATTAAAATTTTTTAAACAAAAATTAGTCAAGATTTTAAAAAATTAAATAGAAGTATCAATATTGTTTTAAAATCTAATAATAAAGATTTGTAATTTTATTCAAATTAATATAAAATTTTAAATTATATATATGAATTTTTTACATATCATTAATGTTTTTCTAATTAAAGATCAAATTTTAAAATCAATCAATAGTCAAAACCAAAAAAAGTTATTAAATATTTTTATTTCAATTATTTAGTATATTTTATTAAATTAAAATTGTCTTTAAAATTAATTTTAATTTTAATGTATTATTATGTGTAAAAAAATTACTTTACAACAAATTATAATATAAAATAAATAAAATATAAATAAACATAATATATTTAAACTTTTTTAATTAAAAATCAAATTTTAAAATCAATCATTTTTTAAAACAAAACAATTATTTTTTTTAAATATCTAAATTATTTTATATAAATTAAAACTGTGTTATTATTATATATAAAAAATACTTTATAACAAAAATACCCAAAAAAATATAACACAAATAAATATAATATAAAATGCCTTTAATACCCTGCAGAAGTGAAAAGTGGTAGCAGAACAAGAAAAAATGATAGTAAATTTTTATTCTCGTGCGTGCAATTAAATCTATTGGTACATAGTTGCAATTAAATCTATTGGTACGTATTTTCATTTAAATCTATCAGTACTAATTACTAAATACATTTGTCTTGTAGTGAGGTTCTCCAATGGACATGATACGTGTCGAAGGAAAAAAACAATGGGAAAATAAATGATTACAATTTTTTTCACTGTCTTGCCTCCTCTATGCAGCAATATATACCATTGATAGACAAGAAGTTCATAAACTTCAAATAAGGAAACGCCTTCAGCGTAAAAATATAACATATATAAAAATGGATGGAATGAAATCACATTTTGAAATATCAAAACTTAGAAGTGGTCAAATTGTGAAACCACAAGGACCAAAGATGAGGGAGGATGTTTCTTAGGAGGAGAGCTCTAAACATTCAAAAGGTCTTGATCCTGAAGGATAGGCTCCCAACCAATAATGTTATCATATTTGTTTCTTCTTGAGCAAGATTAACATGCACAATCTAGAAATTATAAGACGCGGGTGGGGAGATTTTCCATTGTCAAGCCAACTAGTATAACTATGTTGAGAAGTAGAGGAGTGTCCACATGCCAAGGGAGACTACCATGGTGTATACAAAGGAGAGAGTCCCACAAGCCACGTCTAGAGCTATTGTTGCACCCACTTTAGCGTCCACATGATGGTGAGGAACACCCTCGTGGCAATGAAGTACCCTACTAGCAAGTGTAGGAAACACATAGGATATTGTATACGGGGCATTAGCTCAATGCTTCATGAGAGTTTGCAAGTGGAAAAATTCAAGCCATTTTATTAACAAAGAAGAGAATTTTCACTCTAAAAGAATGACATGCCAAGAAAAAGGCTTTACCCTAAAGGGTTTTAAGAAGACACAAATCCATTGCCAAGTAGCTTGGGCTCTTAGAAAGAACCAAAATAAATGCTTGAGCATTTCCATATGTTCACAAAAATGATAAAGAGGATTAGAAACTCCCAAGTGGATAAGACAAAATTTAATGGAGAGACCCCAATATGCCAAGAAGAGAATCATATGCCAAGAAAAAGGCTTTACCCTAAAGGGTTTTAAGAAGACACAAATCCATTGCCAAGTAGCTTGGGCTCTTAGAAAGAACCAAAATAAATGCTTGAGCATTTCCATATGTTCACAAAAATGATAAAGAGGATTAGAAACTCCCAAGTGGATAAGACAAAATTTAATGGAGAGACCCCAATATAGGAGATGCTAAGCAAAATGATCCAACTTGGACATGGACCAAACTATTTAAAATTTATAATGCTATTGAGATGCCATGGTTTGAAAATTTCATCTAGTATTGAGCTTCAAAACCATGGACAAGTGGGGAGAATTCCAAGTATATCCCTTAAAGGATTTGTAAGTCCTTAAAGGAGTATGTAAATACCATTATGGCTCTTAATAGCAAAATTGCCTTGAATTGCAAAAAATCTTGCATATTGAGGATGGTGTAAAATCCCAAACCACACCAAGAAATACATCCTTGAGGGACATCAAAAGTAATACAATGCCTAAGAAGAATTTTCCAAATTTTGTTGCCTTGGGCCTAAACTATCCACTTAATCCATAGAGCCAACCAATGTTTATGAGTTTCAATTAACCAAGACCACTAGAGTCACAGGGAATATAGAAAAATTCTCAAGTGACTAATGGAATCCTTTTCCTTGCTCCAATGAGGCCCAAAGAAAATCTTTGACCATTCATTCCAACTTTTGGTATGAGGCTCTAGAAGGGGCTCAAACATGGGTGGTAGCGAGCACTTTGGAACATGTCTAAAACTTCTCGATGAGGGCAAGAGGTTTGGCAACCCATAATTGCAATCTAGTTTCTATACTATGGGCATTACTTACTAGAGAACCAAAAAAGAGGATTGAAAGGCAAAGGGAATGCTAAGAAACCCTAGCACCTCCCCATGAACAATTCATTTCTAGCCATAAGGATCAAGCTAAGCAAGTTTGGGCAAGAAAAAATTATGATAACATTATGTGTAGCATCCCTTGCCAAATTGAACAATAATTTTTCCAAACACTTAATATGACATATTTCATTTGTCAATTAAGTAGACATAAACCGATAAATATGGTGGATTTTAACATATATTCATTTGCAAGGCATAACACATCACTATATTTTGTAGTATAATAAACAAAAGCTCCAAAACAATTAAAAGTTGAGAATACAGTGATAGAAATAAACTTGCACCTTTATCAATCAAACCCCACACACTTCATAGGATGTATTAAAAAACATCATTTAAAAGGACAGTAACAACACTAATTTCATCAATTTCTGAGCATAGATAAGTCTGATTACCAAGTATATCAACCCAGATTTAGCTACAACAGCATAGGGTTGCACTTTCCTATCATATCCTATGATATTAGACCAAACTACAAACCAAATACATGGATATATTTGTGCCTAGCATTGCAGTGATAGACCCTTCACTTGAATATGTAATAACCTATTTCTAATTATTACTTATTTAATATCATTGTAAATGACACATGAATATACTCCAAATTAAAGAGACATAACTAGTGGCTAAAGTCAATCATAGCTACACATGTCCATTTAAAAAGAGTCAAAGATTCTTATATTCTCTTCAAAAGTCAAATTAAAATATCATGTTCACTTGGCACCAAAGGCCATAATATCATTTCAAGGTACATTTCTCATCAAATCCTTAAATGATAGTTACATCAAGTTACAACATAGACTATAATAGTCTGGTGAACATTAAGGATTCTTCTTCATAGCTCGCCTCCATTGGTCAACGAGAACATGGTTGAAGCGCTTTACTGCCCAACCACAAAGCTTGTGCTTCCTTGGTATTCTTTCGTCTTGAAGAATGCCCCACCCTGCATGAATATTTTAGCAAGAGAACAACCTGCAAGGTGGAATCTAGTGTGTTCCCAACATCAACATGCAATTTTTATCTTTTATGCTAGAAAAAGAAAGTGCAAGATCTATGCTAGGAATGGCAAAGAGTGAAATCACAAAGTTCATTCATGCATACATAATGAACAATATTCCTTGGCCAAGCATAAAAATTGTGATGCAACAACAACAAATGATAGGTTTTGGTAAAGCAAACCTATACTCTCTGACCCATTTCAGCACCTATCCCAGAAGTAACTTTCTACTAAACAGTTATCTACCCTCTAGCAGCAACTACCCATAGATGCTCTAGTCAATTAAGGTATCATTGTTCTATTTCAACATTCAAATTACTTCTTAAATGTCTATCAAAATGTAAGTAAGCTTAATCTGAAAAAAATAGATTTATGACTTACAGAGTAATTCATCATTCAGTCTCTTCATTCTTAAGACTAATTTCTACTTATCATCTTAAGCATTTTTCCATTAAAATAAAGTACTAAAGAAAAACAAAAAAATGTCAAAAATGTGTATGTACATAGACGAAGTCTATGTGCATACACATATATGCACCTACTTATGTTTGAATTTGTGCATACATTCTGAAAAAAATACATTTGATTTAGATTTGTGGACTTAGATAGTATTCTATTTGACCTTTCATTGTCAAGTGAACAATACAGGCCTTACGGTTTCATACATACTGTTTGAGCATACATTTATTGTTTCCTTCTATCAATTGCAAAACTAGTTGTTTGCAAAAAAGGTATCATTCCTACTATACATTTATAAGCATGTTGTTCACATATGCACATTTATCATTTAAACACTTATGAATTGAATATAGTTGCAACACAACAAAACATTCATGTTCTCTGTTCTATAATTTAGTTTAAAAAAAACAATAATATCACTACCCTGTTACAAAATCTCTAGCTATTCTTATAAGAAATGGGTATATGATTCACTATCAATTAGAAGAAACAATACAATCTTTCACATTGTACAAAAAATATTGAAGTAAAAATCTACCCTATATCGAGCATAGGGAACAATATAACAATATTCAAAAGAAAATATTATTGCTCAATAGACCATAATATCAATCTACTAACCATCTCCTAATGGTCAAGTTCATCATAATTATATTCATTTTTTTTTTCCTATGTACTTTACTATCTATTTCCATGCATGCAAGGATATTCTACACATTGACCTTGATTTCATTTCTACATGGTTTTTCCATCCACCATCCTTGTCAAACAGGGTTAGCTTCATAGAAAGACAACTTACATTCATTCAAGGCTTAAAAAAAATGAACACAACCCTTCCCATTTGAAGTTTTCATCCCATTTTAATATCGGCGTTCAATATGAAATACAAGAAAATACAACATACAAAGGGGTCATTACTTCCCTTGGATCATAATCGATCTATCCTGTAAAGGAGGAATCCTTATATGGTCATCAGATTAATTCTGATAGCCCTACGGGCTTAACATTTTAGATATAACATGAGTTTATGTCTGAATCTTGAAGCATTATGAGCCTCAACATCCATTAGGGTGCCAAACAATCTTACGAAAGAAATCTACAGGGCTACAAAACCTCTTCTAAGGGAATCCTAAATCGATCCCCACCGCTGTTTATTCACAGTGAGATATAAAATAAATGGTGCAAAGTATACAGATGCCATCGTATGGCATGCTTATGAGTGCGGCCTCAAGGAAGAACCGCCTGAGCTTATCACTCAAAGGCTCGACTTAGCTCATAGAGCTAGCTGCATGGATTCCTAAAGCATGATCTTATACACATAATGCAAGCAAGCGACCCACAAAGGTCGACATTAAGCCATTCAGCCTAAGGCCATGACTTCTCACAAAAAAATGAAAGCGACGATATACAAAATGAAAATTTTTTATTGTTGGATATTAAAGAAGGAAAGATTGGAAATAAAAATGAGTTTATATTTGCACGGTTCAAATTACCTCAATATTGAATCGATTAAGCTTCCCTGGCTTTTTCCTTTGAGCTCCTTTGCTTTTTCCTTCCTACGACCCACCTTTTCCTCTGATTTCTTCGACACACTTCCTGTGTGTTATTAAAAAATGGAAACAAAAATCTTTATTTGCATGCCCAAGGTGGAGGCATTATGGCCTAGCCACCGACCACTACACAATTCAAATTTCACCATTAAATTCGTCACAGACATTACTGCCACCTTTTTGTGTTTTATTTAAATCCTTCCCATTCTCTTTACCATACTTTCTACATTTGCATATACACACATATAAATACATACATATGTGTGTGTGTGTGCACATGTGTGTATGTGTGTGTGTGTGTGTATGTGTGTGTGTGTATGTATGTATGTATTTGAATCTTATGTACATACATGTATGTATGTATGTATATGTATATGTATATGTATATATATTTTTTTATATGCATATTTACTTCCATGTGTAATTGTTTGTTATGGCTTACGAGTTCCATACAATATTACTTTCAATAGAGAACTTACATTCAAATTCGAGCATCTCTCTATATATATAAAGAAATCTTATTTTTGTTTCATCAAACACAAAGTTTTAAATGGGAAATTTTATATCTACAAGTCATATATTTCCAAACAAGGAATTAGTTCAAATCAAGAAATTCTCATTCTCAAACATATGCAATTTGATTAAAATGCAAATCATCATGCCCTTCTATGGTGTGTACACCCAGATTCCAACTGGCTTACCATTCGATCCAGCTAAACAATCCTACTTCAACCGTGTTTTCATCCTTCATCCTGTCATCTTGCTACTACGCATACTTGCAAATTGATCAGTAATGTTCAATCCTTGATGACATATATAAAAATAGTTTTCAAAATTTCATAAAGTAATCATTAGTCAACTCTTCATATTCAACATGTGAATATTCCAAAATCTCCATTTAATATTTAATTGAATTTCATAAACAATTCAATTTTTTGTATTTAAATAAACATGAAATAAAATTGGGTTATGACATCCTTCCCCTCTTGGAAGAGACATCGTCCCAATGTCTAGTAAGTAAAAATTAATGGCATTATATCACTTCTAATTCATTTATGTCTATTTCAACATCACATGAAATATATGTCTATTTCAACACCATTTCAAAATATATGTCTATTTCAACATCACATAAAGTATATGTCTATTTCAACATCATTTTAAACATATGTCTATTTCAACATCTCATGAAATATATGTCTATTTCCACATCATTTCAAACATATGTCTATTTCAACATCAAAATTTTAAAGCATGAAATATCATAGTATCTCAAGCCAAGAGAAATATCAAAAAAAATTATTGAGTTTCTATTTCAAGAAAGCGGATGTGGAAAGGAGCGTTCTATTTCTTCTGCATCCTCCCATGTAGCATTGTCTTAGAATATTGGTCACATTGGACCTTAAATTGTGTGATTTCTCTATTTCGCAACTTAACATTGTGTCTATCTAGGATTTTAATGGGCTCCACTAGCACCACTCCTGGATCTTGTACCTGCAAAGATTTCCAATCAAGCACATGAGTCACATCAGGATGATATGGCTTAAGAAAAGAAACATGAAACACATTATGAAGTCGATCCAGAGTAGGTGGTAGAGCTAGTCTATAGGCAACTGGGTTAATCACTTCCAGGACTTCAAACGGTCCCACATATCTTGGGGCCAACTTGGAAGATTTTCCAAAAGAAATAGAGATTTTATGAGGTTTAACTCTCAAGAAAACTTTGTCCCCTGTTGCGAATTGCCTCTGAGTTTGGTTCTTGTCGATATAACTCTTATGTCAGTCTACTGCCTCTTTCAATCTACTCTTACTTACCCGCATTTTCTCCTCCATTTCCTTAAGCATTTTTGGTCCTACTATGATCCTATCCTCCAGTTTATCCCAACTAATGGGGCTACAAAACTTTCACTCATACAAGGCCTCAAATGGTGCCATGCCTAAGGAGGTATGATAAGATTTATTGTAAGCAAACTCTACCAAAGGTAAATATTCTTCCCACTTATATTGTTGGTCCATACAATACATTCGAAGGAGGTCTTCGACTACTTGGTTCACCCTCTTTGTCTTCCCATCGATCTGAGGATGATAAACCGAGCTAAAAGTCAATTTAGTCCCCAATATTGCATTCAAGGTCATCCAAAACCTTGAGGTCATTCATGTGTCTCTATCAGAAAGGATAGTCTCTAGCACTCCATGCAAACAAAAGATCTCCTACACAAATTTCCTTGTCAGGGTCAACGATCCATCCTTAAGGTTTCCCAAAATGAAAGGCGCAACCTTGGTCAACTTATCAATCACAACCAAGATGACATCATGCTTATTCTTGCTCAAAGGAAACCCCTGTATGAGGTCCATACTGATCACCTGCCATTTATACTCATGTCATGGGGATACAATAACTTGGCTAGGTGTGCATGCTTAGCCTTGACTCACTGGAACTCCAAGCATTTAGCTATGTACTCCACTACATCCTTCTTGAGTTTAAGCCAAAAATACAAAGTCTTCAAATCCGTGATCATCTTAGATACACTGGGGTGTCCTGAATAAGGTGTATTGTGAACTTCTTCCAAAACCAATTTCCTCAGCTCTCCAGATTCTGGAATATACATTCTCCTCTAGTACCTCAAAATACCATCCAATTCAATCTTGTACCCATCAAACTGATGATCAGAAGGATTTTCTGCTAGGGCATTCTTCACTCTTTCATAGTGATCATCCCTAGGAATTTTTTGAATTACCTGTTGCCTCAAATTAGACCTTGTTGAGATCATGGTTGTCATATGTCTTTGTCTACTAAGAGCATTAGCCACTCTGTTCTCTTTCACTTTTATGTATTCAATTCCAAAGTCGTATTTGCTAAGGAATTCTAGCCACCTTCTCTGTCGTGCATTAAGGTTTGGATGGGAAAAATATATATCTCAACCCCAAGTGGTTTTTCTTGAGTTCAAATGGATTTCCCAAAAGGTAACGCCTCCACATTTGTAAGGCATGAACTATGGCTTCCAATTCCAAATCATGAGGTGCATAGTTCGCTTCGTGCTACTTGAGCTTCCTTGATTCATATGCCACCACCTGTCCGTCTTGCATTAACACTGCTCCCAATCCCTCTCCGGAGGAATCTATAATCACTGTGAATCTCCCATTAGGGTCAGGAATAGTTAGCACTAGTGTTGTTGTGAGCCTCTCCTTTAGGATTTGGAATGCCTACTCGCATTTTTCGGTCCATTCAAACTGCATCCTCTTCCTTTGGAGTGAGGTGATAGGAGATGCAATTTGGGAGAACCCTTGCACAAACTTCCTATAGTACCTTGCGAGGCCCATAAAGCTACATAATTCTGACACATTCTGTGGAAATGGCCATTCCACAATTGCCTTGATCTTTTTGGAGTCCACAGAGACTCCTTTAGCTAAAATTATATGGGCCAAATAGTGCACTCGATCTTGATAGAAGGAACACTTGGACAACTTGCCAAAGAGTTTCCTTTCTCTCATATGTTGAAAAACCATTCTCAAATGTCTATCATGCTCTTTGACAGTCTTTGAGTAGACTAAGATGCCATCAATGAATATTAGGACAAAGTCATCCAAGCAGTCCCTAAACACACTATTCATAAGGTTCATGAAGGTTGTTGGTGCATTAGTTAAGCCAAAAGGTACCACTATGAACTCATAATTTCCATATCAAGTTTTGAATGTAGTCTTCAAAATATCTTCTTCCTTAATCCTCAATTGATGGTACCCCGACATGAGATCAATTTTGGAGAACACCATTGCTCCCTTCATTTGATCAAAAAATTCATCAATCCTCAAAATTGGATACCGGTTCTTGATGGTAACCTTGTTCAACATCCGATAATCTATACATAGTCATAAAGTTCCATCCTTC
>VDFB02115418.1:0-23300 GCA_007258455.2 Sequoia sempervirens | reverse complement strand
TGCACTAATTTTGCTGAAGCTGTCCGAAGTGAGGCTAGGTGAAATTCGGTCGAAGTCTGCCGAAATCGAGCTCCACATGTCTTGCATTTAGGATAGAATATAGAACCTTCTTACCCTTTCACTCATTTACATTCTGCATATTTCTGGTTAGCTTTAGGAAAACTAACTTATTGCCAAATCACACGCACAAAATCCCCTTCAAATCATTCACCTACTGTTAACTGCAAGAAGCCTGAACAATTGTGTAAGTCCCCTCGTAAGAACAAAGCAATTCACATCAAACCAACTGAGGGTATTCTAAGTATTTCGGAACCTTGGAGTTGAACGTGCGAACTTTCTTGCAATCTTAGCGCACGGAATACTTTGATCAAGAGAGAACTGGTAGCTCTTCTGCACTATTTGTGACTTCTGATTAGTGGCGGGCCATAAAATCACATCAACATATACGAGCATCACAACACAGTAGACAAAGCTCCTAACCTCTTACATAGGTTAAGCGATATAGAGACACTCTTGACTTTAAATAGTCTTCTCTGCATGTTGTATGTGATGAATGAGCTTGTGAAGAAATCCCAAGACAGAACTATGTAAATTAATGAATATTCCAATCTACGTAAACATACATTCTTGGCCCTCAATCATCTAAATCTAGATCTAACACAAGATGGCCCAAATTATTTCATGTGGCAGAAAATTACTGATTTGAATGATCCTGATAATTATTTACAGTTTAATGCAAGCGGGCACTTATGCATCTTTGTACGTGGATATGAGATACAAATGTACCAATGTAAGACAACCAGGTGCTCTACTAGAGAAGTAGCTATTAACATGGAAGATTTTCAAGGCATTGTTAAATCTGTTGGTGATAATTTGAAGGAAATTGCAAAATATATTTCCTCGAAGATTCGTGAAAGATTCCCTCGACATGAAATACTTGAAGCCATGAGTATTGTGTATCCTCAATTTTGGGCAAACCGAGATAACCCCACATTTTTTCATGCTCAGGTAAAAATATTGATCGAACAATTTTTGAAAACTGTAACATACAATGAGTAGAAAATAGAAGGAATTTTAGATGAAGCTAAGCTTAGAAAACAATGTGGGAGTTTTGCAATAGCTATGAAGGAATAGTATAAATCCATGGGCAATGACAAGGCCTTTAAATTGGGATTAATAAAAAAGGTTTGGATAAACTTAGGTCAGAGTGAAATATTGCGTGGTTCGATATCAAAATATTTCAAACTTGTTGATTTATGTCAAACAATGATATTGGGGTAGGTGGAGGATGAGAGAGTTTTCAATACATTGGGGTTTTTGAAATCAAAGTTAAGAAACAAACTAGACAAGAATTTGGAAAATTGCTTAAGGATGAAAGGAACTGCGTATAATGTCAAAAAATTTCCTTTTGAAAGGGCACTCGCAATTTGGAGGTCCACGTGTGAAAGAAGAGGGCCTAGGTTGTGCAACACTCTAATTCCAAAGGTTGGTACTGGTGGCACTAGCAGTGGCAATGGGACTCAGACATATGACATTGACAAAAATGGCACAATGAATGTTGAATTTGAGATAGTCCGAAGAAAATGAAGAGCAGACTTGGAATCAAATTCAAGACAACTCTTTTACTTTATCTAATGATGAACGTCGGTTTGAGGACCCTGACATCATTTGGGAAATGGAAGAGAATTAGTAGCTTTTTGGTATTTATACTACACTTCATGGATCAGTTTCCATTGTTCCATACTGTAGTTGATGATATTTTATATTGTATTCAATGAAATTGTGAATCATTGCACTTCATGATATTTTATTTTATATTGCACTTCATGAATCATATTCCAAAGTCAAACTATAGTTAATGATATTTTATGTAGTATTCCATGAAATTGTGATATTTTATATTTTATATTGTATTGCATATTTTATATTAGTCCATACATAGCATTCAATGAGGTGTCAGATGATGACACCTTTGAAATGTTAAGGAAAGATAAGTCCATAATGTCGCATGGTCGCTGAAACTTGGAACCTTAGGAACCAAAGTCCTAAGTTTCAAAGTTTTTGAAACCTTCCCAATCAGCCACCCAATCGACTAGAAAGATGACCGGGAAAGGCTTGGTAACTCAACAAAGTGGAACCATCAACCAAGTCGAGGAATCGAGAAGTTATGACAATTGCTATGCCCCAGGCCATGTCCTGCCTGCTCGTTCCCTGTTTTGTCAACGCCTCCGCCAACATTTTACATGAATTATTAATGAAATCTGATCAATGATCTTTCATTAATCTTCTTTTTCAATAATATTATGTAATATGCATTGATGTATGTTTTAATTTTGGCTCTGGTTTAATGAACTAGTTAAAGTACCTTGATTAAATCATTAAAGCATGAATTCATATAAATGTTTAGTGGATCTGCTAAATAGTCATGGAGATTGAGTATTGATGTGTGAATAGTATTAGTAGCATATTAACAATAGTATTAGTAGCATATACAACAATGAACATCAACAATCGTTTAAAGTGTATCTAGAATTGAAACCACTACCAGACTTTTTCTTCAAATGATATAATAAATAATATAGATAATTGAACATCAATAGATTATTGAAGTTTGCATTTGAGCTTTTAAATTATCACATGAAGGAATACATAGAGGCATTGGCAATGCAAAATCTTGCTCAAAGACAACTCTCACGTAGCTAGGTTAGAACTTGGAAACTCATATTATCAAAAATTAAATCACTGCATCACCTTTTCTAGCAACTTCCACTCTTTAGGTGTTGGAATTGTCATTTATTCTAACTGATGCTATTTGACTTGAAGATTTGTTAACAATTCATGATTCAAATTGGAACCTATCTTGGATTCTTCAGTCAATTTTGCATTCAGGGTTAGCAATGGTTTGATGGAATCCAAATAGGTCACCACATTTGGGTTCTGAGGAAATTGGTACAAATCAATCTTCCTTGCATCCTTCATCTTCTTTCTGAAATCATTCCATCCAACAAATCGCTCATTTTTGTCAAAAGCCTCTGGTAAACCAAGCTCTGTGAAGTTCCTTAACTTTTCATCCACCTTCTTCATCTTGTCTACAGCCAAATGCAAATATTTCTCTGTTTCATGCATTCTCAAACACTTTTCAATGACAGATGACAACGTCATTGATGTAGCAAGCCAATTAGTAATCCATTTTCATTTAAAAATATTGTCACTGGCTTTGTAGACCGTTTGTTGAATTTGATTTGCTGATTTCTCTAATTCCAGCACATTTTTGTTCTCATTAAATATTTGTTGAGCTTCGATGTTAACTGATATATCAATCAATTGAAACATGTCACACAAATGATCAATCCTCGCGACATTTCATCCCGTATCTTTTGTTTCACATGCCTCATTGTTTCTCTACAAAATGAAGATAACTTATTTTGACAAGATTCTCTAATTTCTCATTTTTGCTTCCAACAACCTCGTCTCCAATCTTCATTTTTCTCCACTTTGTTCCACCGCATTTCCCCATTTGCAATGCTTGTCTTTAATTTTCTCTCGGGCGGATTTTTCTCATCATATTTCTTGTTGCTCTCATCTAGCCTTTGCTACAGTTCATTCACTGCAGTCTCATTCTGCTTATCCTCTTTGTTTGTTAATGTAGAGGCATATTTTTTAATTCTTTTTTCTAATTCATTACTCTTGTTATCTGCTGCTTTCCTCCTTGCTTTCTCATTTGCTAGGTCTGCCTGTAACTTTTCAATTTGAGTCTGCAACCTTTTTTTCTCTCTATCTTACTTTAGCAATGATGTGTACACCAATTCATTGTTCTTCTTTGATACATTAATTTTCTTAGTATTTCTGAGTCCAGAAAAATCCAATTGAAAATTGTTCACTTCGAATTCAGATGGAGCCATATGATTTGCTAGTTTGTTTTGAATTGTGGGAACAAGAATTGTGTACTCCATGATTTCTTTATTTGTAAGCCAAAATGTGGGTAATACCATGGTTGTTGCAGTATTTGAAGTTAGAGTAGACACACTCTCCATTAGTTGCTTTTCTTTTTTATTCAATTCTAATTTATTTTTAAGCTCTTCAATGTAATCAAAACCTGGGGATGCATGAACAATGGAATGCTTGAATGGTGTAGGAATAGGAGTACTTGGTAGCTATACGATGTTGCAGCCAAACTAACTAGCATTGGGGGAGTTCTTGGAAATAAATCCTTTGTGGTGGATCCATTGGTAGTGTGACTTGGAGTTGGACCTGTCAAAATCCTTTGCCTCTTCTATATGCCTTGATTGCCTAGTGTTTCTGTGGTATATTGTGTTGTCCTCTTGTGTGTAATTTGCTATTGTAGCACATGTTGACCACTACTAGTACTACTACCCATACGATTGGCACTAGAGGTAGTGCCAATTGCACTAAGCCCTCCACCATGGGCATGTCCTAGTTGTGATTGTGTTTAACCATGAGGATGAGGATTTGAACTTGAAGCTCTAAAAAATTGACCTATATACCCTAGGTCTACTTTTTCACCTCCAACCCTAAGGCTAGATTTATCACTTTCATGCTCTACATCTATTACCATCCAAGGGCCTGTCTTTGGGACCCCAAAGGACCACCTTCATAACCAATTTTTTCAACTATGGCTGCTCCTGTAGTAAATGCTTCTTTTGTGGCCTCACTTAAACCAAGTTTGAAATTGACATGGCTTTCTTCTTGCCTATCATCATCACTTTCTTCATCTTCTTGTTCATTTGGATGCTCTATATTCCATAATTTTCTAAACTCAAGATCTTCTTCATTATCTCCATACTCTGCAAGAGCTCTTGGATCACCTAGGTCCTTCCTCATAGACCAAAAGGCAGTAATTTTTTATCATGACCAATTTTTTTTCTGTAACTTCCTTCTATAGAGAATCTGGCATTTTTACTCTACTAGATGGATTACGACTTTTTTCATAAAAATTGTTGTACCTCCTAATTGTCTTTCGATGCAATGCCATAATTTCTGCTAACAATTGTTCAAAAGAAATACCATTCTTAGCAGCACTTTTCTCCATTGCTACTTTGACCTCATCCCAAGAATCCTTGTTTCTCAAGTTTTCAAGCAAGGGTTTACTTTTATGTTGAATTCTACTTCAACATCTCTATTGAGTACAATCATTGATTTAATGGTGTCACATGGTCTACATCACAAAGGATGTGATAGCATCAAAATAAAAAATTCAAAAAGATCATGTGCTACCACTCAAATGCTTTTCTCTTGAATGTCATCCTCCACATGAAAAAGGTAAAGAAGGAAATAAGGTCTTATTCCCCGGACGCTAAAGTGTCTTCATCAAGCATTCGTGACCGCCTTTACATATTCCAAAGCAAAATGCTTTCATCAATGTATTGGAAGTTTGTATGGTTGTACTTGATCCATAAAATCTTCGCATAGTATATTCTTCCATTAAGTACCAATTAGCGAATTGTATTTCTTTTCCTAGTTGAATGCAATTTCTACATGACATAGGTAATCTAGGCATTGGAGTATTTGTAATTTGTTGATGCAATGGAGCTAAAAAAGTAGTCTACAAAATGATTGTAGTTCCTTCGAGAATCATGCAACCTTATAATAGTGGTCCATTCATATACTAGATCCATTTTATTTTGCTCAGGATTACTATTACCATAGGGTTGAATCTGAAGCTTGTTGGTCTAAAACATTCCTCTGAATTTGAATAGAAAAAGATAGCACAAGTAGGTTGTGAACCCAAATGTCTTGGTGGAACCTCCTTTAATCATTAAAAATTATTTATGCATGGATTCTAAAATGTGCTCAATAAAATTATATTTGGCATGTGGAACACCATAATGGATATTATACACCATTTCAAGGAGGCATGCACCCACTTCCAAATTGCTATCCAGTCCGAGGAAAAATTCTAGCATGGAAATAGTATCCTAAACCCATGGTTTAAAAATATCCAAATCATAAGGAGGCTTATGATCACCTTCAATCACCTTTCAATTTGTTTCTATCCCGGTCCATTCTATTTACAGAAAGAAATTTTCCATTTCATCCACTACTTCATAATCACTAGCAAGCTTTTCAGGTCAATGTGGACATTTCCAAATTCTTCGGCTAAACCCCAAGGCCAACAATTTTCCAAGTTCTTCTGCATTAATGGATAAAAATTCTTCTTTGCTATCTTTATTAACAATTTCTCTTTTGTTATCATCATAATTTAGGGCACAAACCATGATAAATTATGGGCAAGGGAAAACCTCATGTAACATCATGCACCCTAATCCAGTTACCCGTGGTGCATTGATACTATTAACTTGAATTTTCTTTGTAACCTTATTCTCAGATGAAAATCTAAGTTTTGAGTTACGCCACCATAGGTTTCGTGATCATAAATATCATGGTATTCACTGCTGAAACCTAGGGTTTTGAAGTACTCTTTTGCATAATGTATTTTTATCTCGACATTGCTCTTAGTGGTATTGGTGGTAGACATGTCGATACAATCAACAATATGAAATTTTTGAATTCCTCTTATTAGTCCTTAATTTTTCTTTTAATTCTAAGCTCCTTTACTCTTTAACCTTAAACCTAAACTTCAAAGTTTGACAAAATAAGTAGATTTTAAGAAACGCTGCCGATGAACGTAGCCATAGGAATTCTTTTTAACTTTACCTGGATTTTGAATTTTGATTCTTGAAGTTGAAACTACGTTGAAGCTTGAAACTGGGTTACTGGAATGGCTTTGTTGGAAGTGGAATTGTGGAACCCAGAATAGGGTGGTGCACTGCAATGAGAAAACTGAATGACACCGAAACGTCTACTTGTTACTTACGGACTACGCAGTATACAATTAGGTAGTACAATGTACATGGTTGACAACATTTAAAACAAGCCATTAAAAACAATGATTTACTCTTGCATTGACAACAAATTCTAAACCGTTGATCTATGTTAATCTAACTGTTATAGGGTGATTCTGGAAGTTTAAGTTCACAAGCATAGCACTCTGTGAATTTCATTCCAGAATGCAACTACAACCATACATCAAATGTTAATGGAACGGTTGAGTAATTTATGATATAAAAAATTAACATAAAACATGTGTTTTAAATTTTCTTTAAAATTTAATGCACTAGGATTGACATCAAGACCAAGGGGTCGAAAACTTAAAATTTTAAAGGCCTTAATAAAATGAATTACAATGTCACATTAATAGCACATTGCAGAACCATTAATAGCACTTAACTTGCAAATGACTTAATATAATGAATTACAATGTCACATTAATAGCACAACCATTTATTTTATTACAACTGAATTAAAATGTCACATTATTATATAGTACAAATAAAAATGTAAGCGCAAGCGCCAAGCTTCTGTTGGACCGTTGATGAAAAGCTGAAAACGTAAATGTGATACATGTATCTCTGAAAATAAATGGAACTTGCCAGGTCAACCATGAGCTCTAAAAATTAACACATGGGACTTGTCGAGTTAGCCATACGCTCTGAAAATAAATGCATGGGGAAAGGGGCCCCGATCAAACTAGGGAAATGGGAGCCACGAAGATACAAAATGTACTTAGCCCCTTTCAGAACTAGACTGATGCAAAAGATGAGGGCTAGTAAAATTGCTCCCATGCAGAAGATGAGCACTAAAATTAAATGCATGGGAATTGTCTAGGAAACCATGCAGACGATGAGGGGTAGTAAAACTGCTCCCATCTTCTACTTGCAGCTTCCATGCATTGGGATAGCACTTATGTCCATCAGAGCTCCTCATCCTGGTTCAAAACTTGTCTGAGAAGTCAGGTGAACCAAATTAACTTCTTTCCAATTCCACCCATTCTGAACTTGAAAGAAATTGGTCTTTTACTTTGTAACTACATAACTAGAGATAGGAGAATTTAGAGCATCCCCAATAATATGGCATCATCTTCTTCTTGAATCCTTATTAAGTTATTAACCCTACAAAATGAAAACCCTTATGACAATTAAACAAATGATTTTAGTTGTACTCACTATCCTTATTTATGGGCCAAAAGTGCTGCCAAAAGTGCCACTACCAGCCTGGTACCTTGTACACCTCACACATGTCACATGTGAGCTCTAAGGTTGTGTATAATTACTACTGACTACTTAGTAATAATTGCAATTTGCACAAACAAAAAATACAACTTAATCGGTACCTCAAGCTGGCTACATGCAAAGATGCAAATTGTAGCTCAAGCTAACAAGCTGTCAATTGTCAAAATCGGTAGTGCCACGCAAGTTGTCGATTTTCAAAATCACTGGATTATTGACATCATCATCTACGATTCTACAATACTTCGTGCAGTTTTCAATATAAAGCTATCCAATCAATCACTCTGACTATTCATATGGTATTAATCTCCACCGCCGCCAAGTACCACAAGCCAAATTGAGAATTTCAATAGAATAAATGAAAGGTAGAGTACTTTGATGCATTGAAAAGAGAGAATTAAATATCTTGTTTTACCTTAATGATTATCAATGTCCTAGCTAATAAGTCACAATAAATTTCGCTCACTTATGATCGAAACTATATGTTGATTTCTGAAACCAATCATTAATAAAATCTCAACCATTGATTTCTGAAAATCTAATGGTTCTATTATTATTCCAGAGGTTTCAGTTCGCAAGTCTAGTACTTCAAGGATTTACTTTTAGAATGCATCTATAGCCATCCATCGAAAATTCATTGAATGTTCCCTCTTTTAAAACAAACTTTATGCACGTGCATAATTTAAAATGGGGACATCGCTAGGTTGACGAGACTCGACCTCTTAGGATTGAAGAGTTAAGATTTAAGGCTTTGTCATAAAATATTTTGGTCTGACTTAGGAAATATTAAATGGTAAACAAGAGCAGGATGACCGAAAGACCTAAATAATTAATAAAATCTCAACCATTGATTTTTGAAAATCTAACGGTTCTAGTGTAATTCCAGAGGTTTCAATTCAAAAATCTAGTGCTTGAGAGATATACTTCCGGAACGCAACTACAACCGTCCATCGAAAATTCATCGAACGGTCATGGTCCATAATGTCATGTGGTCGCTGAAACTTGGAACCTTAGAACCAAAGTCTGAAGTTTCAAATTTTTTGAAACCTCCGACCCACCAACTACAAAGATGACCAAGAAAGACTTGCAACTAAGGTTAGGAAAATTTGCACTGACTTCGCCACTGCATTTTTTTTATTAGTTTGATATTATGTTTAAATCGCCAATTTTTTTTTCTTAATCATTTGAAAATAGGTTTAATTCGCCAATGAATTTTATTTTTTAGTTTGAAAAAAGTTTTAATCAACAAAATTATTTTTTCTGGTTTGAAAACAGGTATAATTCACCAATCAAAATATTTTATTGGTTTGAAAATAGATTTTAATCACAAATGGAAAAAATTTGGTGGTTTTAAAAAATTTGCATTTCGCCAGGATTTTCCACAAACTTCTAGTGATTAGAAAAGATTCGCCAATGGACATTATTTTTTTTTTCCGAAAAACAAAAAAATTTGCCACTAAAATTAATATTTTTATCGGGAAGTATACAAGATTCGCCAGGATTTTACACCTTCGTCAAGGGGGGGGTTTCTTAAAGTTTTCCCTGCCCCTATGAAAGAGATAGAACATGAAGATAAGAGGGGCAGTCCAAGAAGGTAAATGCAAGGACAATGATAGTCCTATGAGAATGAAAACAAGGATAGTCATTAATGATTGTGATAAATATATAAATAACCATGATTTAGGATTCTTAATTTATCCTTAACATAAAATTTATGATTGCGATTTTAATTGATTGCAATCATAGTTGGAAAACTTGGCTCAGAAAAAAGCTCACCAAGCCAAAAATTGGAGAGTCAACAAAAACACAGAGAAAACTCGGCAAAAAACTCGACAATTTTTTTTTTGTGTTTTTTTCATTTTTTATGTATCTCACGAGCCTTTTGTAAAGACTCGTGAGTTTTTTTTCCAAAAACTCATGAATTTTTGGAAAATACTTGGTAGGAAGACTCAACGAGTGAAAGTCAGAGAGACTCACTGGGCAAAAAAACTCGCGAGTTTTTCAAGAAGCGTCGAAAACTCAACGATTCTTCCAACTATGATTGTAGTAATTCTTGAAGGACATTGATCTTGTTGACAGTCCTCATGAATGTGATGAAGAATTTTGTATTTTTGTAGTTTTAATTACTGTACTATGACCTTGGATGAAAACCTTACGATAGTGGTTAAGGAATGTGATTTATGTATTTGAAAGTGTGCTAAATGAAGTCTTACTGACTGTGACTATGATTTGCAATGAAGCTAAAGACCCTGTGGTTTTTCCTCATTAAGTGTAATGGTTTTTCCTTGATGAAGTCTTGTGACTATTCATAGTTCTCAATGAGTGTTATGAGTATGGTTTTTCCATTTAACAAAAGCCAAAGTTTTAAAGAGGAAAGTATGGATAAAGGACATCATTCATACATGTAAGGACAACCATTTCATACTAATAACTATGAATATATTGTGACCTAAGGGGAGTATTTATGACTGTACTATGGATCCTTACGAAAGACATTCATTAGGAAAATTAAAAATTTAGTCACAAATACCTTACAAGGACAATCAACCTAAGGATGACCTGGGATAGTAAAATATCAATGATTAAGGCATGAGAGACAATCAAGGGGTAGTTTGTCAAATTTAAGTGAAATAGAGAAAAAACACTACTAATTGAGGATAGTCATACTATCATCATTCCAATAGGAAAGTCTAGTATAAGGAGAAAAAATTTCATTGTATTATTGCATAGTCAAAGATTCAAGGGAGGATAATAACCAAAGAGGCTAGGGTTATAGTGAAAAAGGGCATATGACAATCTACAACAAATGACAATCAAGACAAATGATAGGGGGAGTCATATGTCAAATGTTATAAGACTTTCATAAGCATAAATAGATATATGTCTTGGAGGTTGTTGATAGTGTGCAAGACCTCAAGAGAGCTTCAAATGGGATAGTGACTTCATTGATGATAGTGATAGGACTATCAAGGAAGAAAGAAGATTCAAAGGATAGTTTGATAGTATAGTGGTCTCCAAGGATTTAACGGTAGTCTATGGATTTCTTTTAGACACTAATGCATGTAAGTGGTTGAAGATAACAATGCATAGAATAGTGAAACAATGAGGAGTAAGGAAGAGATGGAAGGGAGATTTGAGATGAAAGGCTTCCAAGAAAGGTTATTCATTACAAAGGGTAGACTTCAAGGGTAATAGACCATTAGAGGCAAGAAGATAGTCACTTCACCATAGATGACAATACAAGGTCCAATTTAAGGATAGTCAAATGATATAGGGCAGTCATTGAAGTGTCCTTACCTTCACATAAAACTCAAGATAGTCATGACAAAGGGCAGTTTCAGAGTTTAAAATGATAGTCCTTTGTGCCTTTTCATCACAAAATGATAGTTTTCAATAGTAAAGAAAACACAGTCATCAAAGACAAAGCTATAAGATAAAAAAAATAATATATGAAAGGGTTTGAGATTGAAAATAAAGTGAAAATGACAAGTTCAAAGCCAAAATATATGATTCATTATTTAAAAGACTAATGAATTCTCCTGCACCCATCACTTTAAAGAACCTAGTTATCTAAGTTCACGTAGTTTCAAGCATTATTTTAGATTTGTGCATGCAAAATTACCAAAACTAGCTAACATTGTTTTACAACACCATTAATGAATAAAGGTTACTTGAGTGAAAGTTGTTTGAGGATGAGAATTTCATACTTTAAAATGATAGTCCTTTGTGCCTTTTCATCACAAAATGATAGTTTTCAATAGTAAAGAAAACATAGTCATCAAAGACAAAGCTCTAAGATAGAAAAAATAATATATGAAAGGGTTTGAGATTGAAAATAAAGTGAAAATGACAAGTTCAAAGCCAAAATATATGATTCATTATTTAAAAGACTAATGAATTCTCCTGCACCCATCACTTTAAAGAACCTAGCTATCTAATTTCATGTAGTTTCAAGCATTATTTTAGATTTGTGCATGCAAAATTACCAAAACTAGCTAACATTGTTTTACAACACCATTAATGAATACAGGTTACCTGAGTGAAAGTTGTTTGAGGATGAGAATAGCGAGGTGTAGAGGTCGAAGGTCCACCAACAAACTATTTGAAATCCAAAGCATGTTATGAGACAGTCATTCATATAACATTCAACTATACACATGCAATAATTATTTCTTTAATACTAGTTGCATACTTGTGGACTCAACAATGTAAACATATTGGGGTCTGCAAGAATGGTGGATGTATCATCAACACTCAAACCCTGAATTTTCATCATATTCATTCTACTAATTTAGTTATTCTTGCATTTCAAAATAGAATTTAATAAACAAAATTAAATGGGCTTGCTAAATTTCACCTGAGTATCAATGTTGAATATTTCATTCAACAAGGCATTTGTCATAAACATCTGCTTTGTAGCTAATGTATGATGTGTAGTTGCATCCTGAGCACTCTCACCATCATACATGCAAACAACACTGCAAGGGTGACAATGGTGGACTGGAACTCTGGGCCTAGAAGTCTCACCCACATCAGGCTCTACTAGAGGCCTTGTACACTGTACACTGCTTTGAGTAAGCAAGCTAATAGAGTCTAGCATGTCCACCTCGATGTTTTCCTTCACAACGTAAGGAACGGTGACATGCTCCACCACGGGTTTGGCTAAGGGTCTTGGTGCCAACTATGGATTACGTCATGCACCTGGTCTATCATGTGTGGAGCCCCCACCTCTACCTTGAAAGTCTAAATATTCAAAATAATTTGGCACCTTATTGAGGAAAAATTCACAATAGAGTTTCCTCAAAAAATATTGTGGTACCTCGTAGTTATTGCATAGAGGTTGGTCAAAAACCATCCAGAACTGCTCCCAAAACTTATTTTTACTTAATTCATGGTGGCACCAATGGATAGGAATCTCCTGCATGCATGTGATAAAGGTGCATTGGTTCTTGGGTCTGTAAAAAGCGCACACAAGTCGGCTTTCCTAATTTTTTCTTTCTTCACTTGTGCATAGGAAAGTCCACTTGCATAAAATTGTTTTAATCCCCCCCTCTTATTCAACCAAAAAATAATTTGTTCACTCATTGCTCCTACATGAGATACAATTGAATTTAGCGATTCAACAATATGTCTCCTATAAGGGTGGGTTGCAACATGTTCATTTAATCTTGCAATCAATTTTTCAAGCTCTCTTTTGTTGTTTTCAATTTGATTTACAAATTTTTCTTTAGTTCCTATAGGATGTCGAGGAATTGAGGGAGGGGTTTGATGCTCTTCTTGTTTGGGAGGATTTTCATGAGGAGGTGATTGTGAATTATCAATATTTGAAGGTGAAGATTGATTTCCTAAAAAATAAAACAAAGTTTAATCAAAAAACTGATTTTTATTTACAATTTAAATCAAATTTGAAACTAAAACAACATAAATACATACCCCTTCCACCTCTACAACATCTTCGTGCCATCCTCACAAAGAATCACGAACTAGGAGTGCAAAAAATGAAGAACTTTTGGCGAGTGCGAGTTGCAAAGGTTAAATCTGCCAAACCAAGTTGCGGCCTCAGCAAAAAATGAGGTAATTTGTTGTTTTTTTTAACCTACTTTTATATTTGGCATGTACCAAATTAGGCACTCTCTAAATTTGGCATGCACAAGAAGGCCTATTTCATGATTTTTTACAATGTGGCACCTTTTGTGTCATAGATTGGTGCACACACCCCATAGCATCACCATTCCATATTTTCTAATCATTTGTTTGTCATTGTTATAGCTAGTGCATAAGTCCTCATGTTTTTTCCTCAACTCATTTCTTGCATTCGCTACAAAATCAAGTTTATTTTGTACCTCTATAGTTGTTCAAAATAAAAATGAAATTACAAAATGTGTCAAAACAAATACCTTGCCATCTAGCTAATTGCTTAGAGCCACGTACAAAATAGGGATTATCTCTACCCATAAACACAATTTATAATACATTTGTTAGTTGGGTGTTCAAATTGAGCTCAACATTGAATTTTACCAGTTATCCGTTATTGCCAACAATCATATGTATTTTGAGACAATATTACCTTGGTGAGGTTTTTAATCCATTTTCCAACAATACTGAAAAATTATAGAATAGGGATTTTGGACCATGTCTTAAGTTATATGAATCTAATTCTGATGATTCATCAATAGTCACCATACATAACCTATCTATTGTTTTAGTAATGATCTTATATAGAAAATTGGTGAAAAACCATCCCTGTGTTTTCTATGGCATTCTTTAGAATGAGGAAAAGAAAGGAATGATAGATCTTCTTAAAAATGGTCTAGTTGGATTTGTTCAATCCAAAATAATCAGCTACATTTTGAACCAATATTATTCTGATGGTGTGTTTTTTAATCCTTTTTGTAAAGAATTTTGAAATGTTGCATAGTGTGGATTTCAAACTATTTCTCAATGTTGTATAAATCTAATTCAAAAAGATTCATGAATATTAATGATATAAACCATGTCTTTCATTTTAGTAATGTTCTTGTGTAGAATATTGGTCCAAAACAGTGTTCCATGGGGTTTTGGGGACAAGGATGAGGGGATGGCAGGGGACGGCAGGGGATGCATTTCGGGGACACGGGGACGAGGGGACGAGGACGAGGGGGTGGTAGGGTGCTGAAATACATATAGTACTTGAAAAATAGTGATAAAAAGATGTATAAGTACAAGAATTATACATCTTGGAGACAACTAGGAGTCCCCTAGACGTTTTGAGGACACCCCAACATCCTCAAAGTCCTAGCGGTGTCTTGGAGACAACGACATTGGTGGTGGGATGGTGGCACTAGTGGTGGGTTGGTGGGGGGACGCCCCCCCCAAGTCTATCATAACATTATTGCCACAACACCATTAGTCTCTAGCATTTAAGATCGTTGATTCCTTAGTATGAAGATTATTTATTTTAGTTATTTCAATTATAATAGCTTGTTAGTTTTAGAGTAGAATAATTGATGTTTTATTTATTTTTATATACCTAGAGTAAAAGAATGAAGAATCAAGTTTGTCATTTTTTTGGCTATGTATTGTATATTTATTAAGAAAAAGATTAGTTTGAGTAGAAAATTTGAATGAGGAAAAGAACTATATTTTTATATTATTTTTTAAGAATAATTTAAAATATATAATTTGAGTTGAACAATAACACACATTCTAGAAAGCCCCATGATTATGCACTTCAATTACATGGAGGTGGGCTAAGAAACATTCACACTTCCTTATTCCAAGTTTGACAATATTGATGATGGAGTTTGGAAGAGATATGTTTATACCAGAGTTGCACAACGAAGTGGTAGAACAATGATTCTGAGGTTGATATGGGTTCCTGGCATTTAGTTTTCGTATGCAGGTATGAATTGCTTGAGAAAAAGCAATCTTTGGGATGGGACTGTAATGTCCCCAATTTGGTTGGGTCACCCAACCCTAATTTCTATACAACATTTCATTAGAATATTGGTTGAAGGACCGTTAGAAAAATTTAGAAGATCTTTGGGAACACTAATAAAAATTTGCATCCCTTTGTTGGAGAGTATCTCATATTTGTATACAATGATGCAAATAGTAGCGATAAAACAAATTCCTAAAGAAATAAAGCCAAAGTCTAAAATAGGGATTTGGAGGTAGGTAGTTGAAGTGGAGGAGCAAAAATTTTATTTTTTGAAATGTGGGTCAAGAAATCATATGAAAAAACAATGCAAATAACCCACTAAGACAAAGAAGGAGTGGAGGATAAATGACACCAGTAAAAGTGAGAAGGGCACTATTAAAACAACAAGCCCTAAAAATTAGGAGAGAATGTCAATCATTCTAAAAGATCATAAAGCAATGAGAAAAAGACAGAGTGACCCTAAGCAAGAGAATGAAGCAAGGAAGGAAGAAAACTTTGTACCTAACCTCAAGCAAAATTAAGAAGATAACCAAGAATGTATCTCTGAAAGTGACAATGAATAGGAGTGTGATGAGTTAGACATAATATATACAAGAAACATTGCTCAAACAATAGCTAGAATGCTAGAATAAGTTGAAAAAGAAAAGAAAAAGAAAGGTCAAAAATCAAATAAGCAAAAGCAAGAAGAATTTTCTCAGGAGAAGGGCATCAAAAGCATCAAAAATTTCTTACAAGGAACAAAGGGAGGAGAGCATTCCCTCAACAAGGAGCCATAAACATAACAACATGGAACATTAGGGGCTTAAAAAACCCTAATAAAAAGCACTTAATTAAGTACCAAATAGAAAGAGTAGAGGATAATATAATACTATTGCAAGAAACTAAGATAGAATTAGACAACCAAATCTTCTTTCTCAGAGGATGGGAGAAATCATTCTCAAAATCATTTGGTACAGTAGGTGGAATGGGAATTATATGGCGAAGTACCAAAGTAACAATGAATATCATTGAGAAAGAAGCAAATTGGATGAAGTGTGAAGCCTCAAGCCTAAAGTGCAACCTCAAATTCATCCTCTTTAATATATATGGCCCAACAAGAAATCAAGACAAGGAAAAATTGTGGGTTACACTAAGCTAGAAATTACCCAAGGTAGGAAGTCGTTTGATAATATTGGGTGGTGATTTTTATGTTGTACTTAGGAAAGAGGAGAAATTTGGAGGAAATGGAAAAGTCTCATCATCAATGAATGAATTTGGATGATTCTTAACTAGCAACAACCTCATATTTGCTCGACCAAAGAATGGATTATATACATGGTCAAATAGGAGGGATGGAATGTATTGCATAAGAGAAAAACTAGATAGATTTGTATTTTCACAGAACTGGTTGAAAACAAACTACAAGTAGGAAGCAACTATTCTTCCTCTAGTTGGCTTAGATCATCTTCCAGTTAAAATCACAATTACATTAGAAAAAACTATCAAACAAGCTACTTCAAAGTGGAAAAGATGTGGTTTAGAAAGGATGAATCGGTAGACCTAATTGAACGTTGGTGGAACTAAGCACCAAAATGTGTAGGGACAAAAAGCTTCATTTTCACAAATAAACTAAAGTACATCAAAAGGAAATTATGAGAATGTAACAAGACAATCTTCAAAAATATATTTTTTGAAAAAGAAAGACTTGAACAAGAGTTGTCAAATTTGAATAAAAAATTAATGAAAGATGAAATGTTCTAGGAAGACTAATAGAAGGAAAAGAGAATTATGGAAGAAGTATAAGAGAATAATGGAAGAATAAAATATTCAATTCACTACCAATAAATCGAATGCAAAGATGACTGAAGATAAGTAGGGCTTTCAAATGAGCTTAATGAGTATTCAACCATGGACATGAAGAACTATGCACTAAGCTAAGACATGAAAAAACTAATTTGGAAGAAAAATTGAAAACAAAAAATTCATTAAGAAACATGAAGAATTGTGCACTTTAATGAAATAAGAGTGAATTGGAAAACAAGGTAAAAGAATACAATGGTGAGATTGAAGAATTGAAGGAAAATATATCTAAAATAGGCTACAAAAGATGGATGTTGGGATCCCAACAATGTTTGAGGGAGGGTATTTTCCTATCTATAGCAGGAGAGATACAACAAACTACAGAAGATGAAAGATGGGCTACTACAAATGTATGGTGGATTGTATTTTCCTCTCTAAGAGGAAAGGTACAATAGATTATCAATTTTTGTGCCCAAAGCACCACAATCAGGCTATGAAATTCCAATTTCAAAACATGTAAAATAGGCTAGTGATTTCTAGGCCTAAATCACTAAAACTATGCTACACAATGTCAAATTTCATGTTGAAAGCAATTGAAACAAACTACAAAAACTCAATTTTCAAGTTTGAAGATTCATATATTTTTAGTCATTTGAAGATACCTTCAATTAGAGTAATACCATTATTTCCTATTAAATGTTAAAAGAAGAGTAAGATAAAACTAATAATATTATTTCTACAACACCAAAAAATAGAAAACACATTGTCAACAGTTTTTAAAATTTAAAACTAACCCAAATACAACCTAATCATTCATTTTTAGGTCTTAGGATTTGGGACTAAACCAAGAATAAGCTAGTAATGTGTTTCCAGGTCTGATTTTGACACATTTTCGAGGCCAAAATCTTTTATCTAGGCCCTTAAAATTAGCTTTTATTATTTTTTCGTGCTTTTAGAAAGTTGTCTTTAGTAACTTGGAACTCATGTTTCCAATTTGAATTGTAAGTTGACAATTTGTCTTACCTTAGTGTTATAAATTTTTTTAGGAAAAATGTAAGCTCAAAGGTATATGTATGCGAATTACCAAAAATGACAAAATAAGACAAATGCCAAAAATGTCAAAAAATGGTAAATTTTATTTTATTTTTTCAGTTTTTAGAATTAAAGGATTATCTTTCATTGTACCAGCAGGGATGAATAATAGAAGCATTTAATTTGAAAAAAAAAATCATCTTTTTGGATGTTATTAATCAATAATGGCTTAATTATGTTGAATGTTTCTTTGGTTGCATTAGTTTAAAATATTATCCTTACAATATAATTATTTTATTTATTTATAAAAAATGAAATTTGAAACTCAATAAGTAATAATCAATTTTAAAATCATATTTTTTTCAAATGAATAAAACTATTTATCATTCTTTAAAGTAAACAAGTTTCACATAGTGGGGAGTACTTGTCTATCTAGTATTATAGCAATTGTACTTGTTGGTTAGTTGATAAAATATTTATCGAATATCAATTTAGGATCAATTCAGATAATAGTTTGAAATGATAGATTATTGCAAGTCATATGTATTGTAGCCACACATATTTTTGTATCATAACAAATAGGGTTAGAATTTTGGTTTGAGTTAGAATTAGAATTTAGCTAGGGATTAGGGTTGGAATCAGGATAAAGGTAAGGGTTATAATGAGGGAACTAGGCTTAGGATTCAATTAGGGTTCTGGTTAAATGATTCATTTAAGGTTAGAGTTCAATTAGGGTTTAGGTCAAGTGAGGGTTAGATTCAATTAAGGCTAGGTTTATAGTTCAATTAGGGTTAGGATTAGGATTTAATCAGGGTTATGGTTTAATCAGGGTTAGGATTCTAAGATAAATATTGAGGTCACAATTAGGTTTAGGGTTAAGTTTAGGGTTAGGCTTAGGCTTAGGGTTAGAGAACTCGCGTAAGGGGTCAATCGAGTTTAGGGTTTAATTAAGGTTATGGTTCAATTTGGGTTAGGGTTTAAATATGGGTTTAAGGTTAGGGTTGATGTTGGCATTAAGGTTAGGGTTAGAGTTAGTGTTCAACTAGGGTTAAGGTTATAGTAACTGTTTAACTAGGGTTAGGGTAATGATATGTTTTGGGTTCAATTAGGGTTGAATTACGGGTAGGATTAAGGTTAAGTTAGGGTTAGGATTCAATTAGAATTTTATTAGGGTTATGGTTAGGGTTAGGGTTAGGGTTAGGGTTATAGGATAAATCTTGGGGTCAAGGTTAGGATTAGTGTATGTTAGGGTTTAGGGTTAGAGTTAGGGTTCAATTAAGGATGTGGTTAGGGCTAAAGTTAGGTTAGGTTAGATTAGGGTTCAATTATGGTTAGGGTTGAATTAAGGTTATAGTTAGAACTAAAGTTCCCATTAAAATTAGGGTTTGTGTTAAAATTTGGATTATGAACAGGGTTAAAATTAAAATTATGATTATAATTAGGGTTAGATTTAGAATTAGAATCAGGGTTAGGTTTCAATTAATGTTAGTGTTCAATTACTATTGGTGTTACAAGTTATTTAGGGCTAGAGTTCAATTAGGGTTCAAGTAGGGTCAGGGTTATGGTTCAATTATGGTTAGGGTTAAGGTTAGGTTAAGATTAGGGTTATGATTCAATTTGGGTAGGGTTAGGTTTATAATTAGGTTAGGATTAATATTCAATTAGGGTTAGGTTTGGGGTAAGAGTTAGGGTTCTAGGATAAATTTGGGGGTCAAGGTTAGGGCCAGGGTTACACTGGTTGAAAATGGTTTAACATGATTATTTGATGTTTGAGTCTCAATAAGGAACTATGGTATTTACAAACACCTTTTCCCTAAATATGTTGAATCATGACAATCATGTTCTCCTTAGTCTACCCATTAGATAGACCAATTAAACAACTAATGGAAAATGATTGTGGATAAAAAGAAAGTGTGGCAATGAGCCTAGGATGATGTATGCTAATATATGATGTGATAATGGTGCTATATTTCCATGAATGTTATTTGATCATTCCTTTATCTATAGATTCCTATGAGATATTGTATGGTTCAAATAATTGATTAAATATCTTTAAATATAAAAAAATAACACATAAATCAATATAAAAAGGTGTGCTAGGTCAACTCACAATTACTTGTGGTAATAAAGGTGTGAACTTTAATTTAGATTATAAGAAAATTGAGGTTCAAATCCATAACTATATAAATGACCCTAGTAAATTCCACATCTACAAATTGATCTAACATGGTGGATAGGGAAGATTAGGATTAAGACCAATTTCAATGAATGAACTTGATAAATGGATCAAGAAAAAGGTGATGTTATGAAATAAATTCATGTAATTATATACCACTTATAGAATTAATGTTGTGTTAAAGACATTATAATTGAAGACTCAAATTATTGGTCATAAGTATGTAATTTTCCCCAAATTATATATAATAAGTACTGAGTTTGTGAACATTAATTACGCTTCCCCTAACTTAATCAAGGCTAATTAAATGAGAGAACACAAGTGTTTGATGGAATAAATAATGGTCAAATATCATAATATCAATTTTTATTTTAAGAAATTAAATACAATAAAATGATGTGCATATAACTAGAATTTAAGAGGGAACATTTGTAACCATGAAGGCTTAAAATTTGGATTCACCATACAATAGAAAATAAATGATCTTAGAGTGTAAATTTTTTCCTTATATTATTTGCAAGTTAATTTTACTGGAAAATGTTTATTTTAATCCTTGCATAATGTTTGCAATATAAAATTAATATTGATTTGTGGTGCATGTAAGGAAGCTAAGGATGCATACATATCATATGGGTTAGACATTCTTTAGGAAAATTTCTATGGTGTATGTAATATTGGGATAAATATTTAATAATGGAAAAATTTAATACCAAAAGGAAAAGCTTAACACCAAAAGTGAGGGGGACACAAATTTGTAAGTTTACAGTATTAGGCACACAATTTTTGTAATACAATTGTACAATTTTAGCCCCTTCACCACTACAATATTTTTTCATTTCACATAAACTAACAACTTAATCAACCAAGCATCTATGATCTAAAATGGAAGTGCTAATTTGAAAAGTTCTTCATTCAGCATGGTGATGGAAAATAAACATCACCATTTATATTCTTATACTCAAAAGTGCTAAGATCCTATTATTAGTGGAATCCCTAGACCTAGGCCTAAACCTCAAGGTTCATGATGACCCTACCTACACATCCCCTTGTAGTAAATTAGAGGCTTCATAGTTCACCCAACAATATTGGAGGAAGTTCATTCTCTCCTCTTCTATTAGATATCTAATCTCACCTCTAAACCATGACTATGCATTAAGCATAAGCTATGAACTTAGTAAATTATAATATAATTCAATAATAATATTTCCATCAGCTGTTGGTTTCACACCAAAAATTACTAATCCTTAATATATAAACATAAAAAAATACATACGAGTTATATCATACCATAATTCCAAAGATCACACACACACAGTGACTATATCTAGCATACATCACATATACACCAAGTGAGTAGCTCATATGCACATCACAGTACAAAAATGACTAGCTCATACACACATCATATATACAATGGTAACTAGATCATATGTACATCACACTAGTACAACCATGATTGGCTCATACACACATCACAAGTATTCATGTGTGAACCAAGTGAATTTTAGCTAATGCATAAAAGCAGAAGGTAGACATCAATCTGTTGGGTGAAAATTATGTAATCAGCTTTTCGATAGATTACACAACTTGGACTTCAGCCACAGCTATGTGAGATGTGAATCTCTCCTCTCGGAAAGGGGAGGCGTCCTTCTTACTGCTAACAGAAGTGATAGTAAATCAAACAAATAATTACAAAATGTACACGAAACTCACGGAGTGGGGGGGGTGTGTTACATTCATCCTTCTCTCTTTTTTCAGAGAAGGTGTTTACAATGCTTCACCGTTGGAAGTTCGGAATTCTTGATAACTTAAAACTAACAACTAGCAGTAATACCAATATCTCTATCTCGTCAAAGCGAAGCGTAGAGATACCAGAAGTGATTAATAACAAACAAAATAAAGTAAAAAGGGAAAGCTCACGAAGGCACAAAGTTGTTCCGTAGCTTTATCAGTGTTGGATCTGTGTAGACGTACCGTTTGCTACGTTAGAAGCACAAAGTCTTCTTAGGCAACAATTCTTGAACAAACGAACAATTACAAGCACAAAGTCTTGTAGATCACTCAACCAAAACATGCAAGAGCATGAATGATTACAAGCACAAAGTCTTGTAGATCATTCAACCAATGATAAACATAAATAACAATGCAATCTAAATAATAGATGTAACACAAAGTTTACATCAACTACTTAGAGTCCTTCAGATTCTTCAAACCAATCACTACCAAATAAGATCAACTCACAAAAGTATCGAATCCAACGCAAAGTTTGGCTTGCAATCCTCTTCTTTATTGATCAGATTTCATTCACAAAGCATGAACGCAAAGTTTCACAAATTTGTTTCAAAAAGGGCAGCACTTCGTTGCAAAAACTAAAGGATAAAAATTACAATGAAAATCCCTCACATTATATAGAGAAAGAGGGATGAGCAAAGGAAAGGAAGAGATTGAGAAAATCGGGGAAAGTTAGGTGAGCGATTTTAGGAGATCTCACCTAACTTTGACCAAAGTCAAAGTGTAACTTGTTTTGAAAATATTACATCTTTGGACTTGGTGTAATTACAATTTACAAAATGACATTCGAAAATGTCGAGAAATATTTACAAGATGCATAATGGGATGCAGCGGAAATGTCTAACACTGGAGAATAGGGGGCTGCTTCACGTTTCTTTGCATTGGGCGCGAAAGTCTTCAAATTTACTCCTAGTCTCCTACAAACTTCTCATACGGACCAGCAGGTGTAATCCACAATGGTGTGAATTCTGTTGATGCGATCTCATGGCGGATAGTGAACCTTTACTGTCAATAT
>VDFB02115417.1:0-29657 GCA_007258455.2 Sequoia sempervirens | reverse complement strand
TTCTCCAAATCCCATATCATGGACTTAGACCTTGAGGTTTAATGGTATGGTAGATGGAGTGGATGATTTAGTTAATGAGGATGGATCAATGTAATGTGACGTTATGGAAGACGAGGCCTCATTATTGACAGGAACTTGGAATTGTGTGGTCCCTCTCAGATTACTGCAATATTGGAAGGGATCATGATTGCCAACTATAGTGATCTTGATGCCATTATATAGGAATTTAAGGCATTGATGGTAGGTGGATGGGACGACCTTCATGGCATGTATCCATGGTCTTCCTAGTAGAAGATTATATGGGAGGTCGAGATCCAAGACTTGGAAAGTTGTATCCATAACTGCAGGACCAATTCTAACAGGAAGTGTTATGACTCCTTTAGATGACCTTTCTTCATCATCATATGCTTTAATGACAATGCTCTTGGTAGTGTCCACACACGCTTCCGAGAAGCCTAATTCCTTAACTAGTTTCAAAGTGCAAATGTTCAACCTTACTCCTCCATCTACCAAGACTCGTCTAACTTTTGCTTTATGAATGAGAACTTTGAGGTGCAATGGGTCATTATGGTCTATCTTATTGGTTGAGTAATCTTGTTCAGAGAAAGTAGCATGATGTGAATTGGTTAGGTAGCCTACCATCTCTTGAAAATGATTGACATCAAGATCGGTGGGGATGGTTGTGCCTTGCAAGGCTTTGTCTAGGACAACTCGATGCTTAGGTGATATACATAATAGTTCCAAGATAGAAATTTGTGTTGGGGTCTTCCCCAACTAGTCAAGTAAATTGTATTGAGGCTTGGAGGACTGTTCTGGTTGTTGTGGCGGAGGGCCTTGAATGATTTCCCTAGTTCAACAAGTGTTAACAACACATGTAGGAGGTTTCTTTATGGTAATGGTGTTGATATGTTCATTGGTAGCTCAAATGTGTTTTATGATGGTACTATGGTTATAGTTATATTTAGCATTAGCATAATTAGCTGAACTATTATTGGTCTTATTTCCTGAACTAGAGGCTTTTCCTTTCCCATGATCATGTAGAGGATCATAAAAGACTCTGTGATCGTTGTTTGAGGATGGTTATTTCTATCCATTAACTTCAATAATTTCATTTTCCATGAGATCTTGTATAATGTTTTTCAATTGTCAACATTATGATAGTTTATGCCCCTTACTTCGGTGGAAATCGCAAAAAGAAGTTTCATCCCACCAAGAGGGTTTAAATTGTCCTGGATCATATTGTTTTGGCTCAAGAAGTTGTATGAGATTGTGTTGCATCAGTTGTTTAAAGATTGATTCAATTGGTTCCCCTAGGAGAGTGTATTCATGTTTTGGGAACTTCCTTTGTGTTCTTGGTCGTTGTGTGTTTTGGAAAACATTAGCAATTTGATCAACATTTCTTGGAGTGTGTTTTGTCAAAGGGAAATGGACATAAGTCTTTTTGCTAGACATTGTATATTGTCCTTTTTTTGTTGAAGGGCTTGCATTTGTGTTTGCAAAACATCCACTTTGTCAATGATGTGTTGGTTGTATTGTTGGGGTCTATGTAAGTGTTTTGGAATCCAACGTTAGGTGATGGATTTTGGTTTAGTGTATGAGTGTATGGGTTTTGGTTTGGAATATGAGAGGATGGGTTTTGGTTTGATGTTGGTTGGTTGGGAATGTGGATGTTATGCAAAGGATTGGGTTGGTTTCCAAATTGCATGAAAGGTATGTTTCCCATTTGTGAAACCCCTATTTGTGGTATGGCACTAGTGGTGTTGATGTTTGGTGTAGCATTTTTCATGCTTATGTTAATTTTGGGCCTTTTGCTTGCGTTATTAGTGGCAAAGGGATTTGACAATGATGCCCCTATGGTGAAATTAAGGTCTTATATCATGTTCGATGTGCCAAAGGGTGATGTGTGTACCATTTTCACACTTTGGTTAGATCCTCCAAATGGTATGGTTGTGTTTACTTAAGGGATGGAGCCACTAGAGACTGTTGTGTTGTTTCCTTGGGCATATGAAGTTTTCAATGTATGGATATCAAATCCAGGAGGTAATGTGGCACCTTCTGCTAATAATTTTGCTAAATATCATTGGGGGTCTTGTGCCAAGTATTCATCTACAAAAGAGGAAAATTTTGGGTCTTGAGGAGCAGTCTCTAAGTCTTCAACTAAAACACATCCTTTTTGGTCTCTAGTGAAAAAATTGTCCAATAAGGATTTGTGAGGTCTTGATGTCCCTTGTGAGGAGTTTACAAATGGATTGATAAAGTCTTGTGGGATAGCCATATTGTCTCTTTGTTTCCTTTTTTACCTGGATTCCACCATATAAGATATGCTCAAAAATGCAAATGTTATAGAACTAAGTCTATGAATGGAAATGATATGAACTTAGTTTATGTTTTTGGATTTTTTAGATTTGAGGAATGAATGCTAATGCAACTATGTTTTTGGTCATTTTGGAAATTGAAGAATGTCCTAAATGCAATGTGAGAATAATGTCTAAAGAGTTGATTAGATGTCTAATGTAAAGTGGTAATGATGCAAAGTGATAATAACGTTTAAAAGGAAAGTATGATGATCCAAAAAGGAATGTCTAATGCAAGGTGATAAGCGATGGTGTCTTGAAATGAGAGAGTTTGGATATGTTTATGGTAATGTCTAAGTATGCTATGAGGTATTCTAAATGCAAAGTGTAGGGAAGCTCTAGAAGGTAATCAACTTTGGGAGATTTGAGAATAGGTTACTAACAATCTAAAGTTTAACCAATGCTTCAATTTGATTTGTCAAAGGAGCTTTTGTGAGACCAAGACCAAGAGACAAATTGAGTTCCCAAACTAGACTGATGAGCTAGAAAAGACTCACCAAAATGATAAAGACAACAAGTGTGACAAGTGACTTGGTCCAATGACAATTTTCCTTGAAGCAAAGGTTTGTACAAAGTATGGAAAGTTGGCCTATTTTGAAATCTACAAAGGTAATGACCTAAGAGTTTGATTAATTTGAAGGTGATGGGGAATCCTAAATGCAACTAAAGTTTTTGAATGGTATGCCTATTGTTACAACTAAGTGATAACTAAAAGGTGCAATGGTGGGAAGTTTGAGCAAATCTTTTATGGTTTTTCTTTTTTCCTTTTGTACAGAGACCATTATAAAAAGGTAATCTAAAACATATTTTGAATGTTTGACCTCAAATTGTGACAGTGAATTTTTTTTTCCAGAGTGAGGCAATTGTGATTCAGGGCAGTCAATTATGTTTCAAATTTAATAGATATGTTGTTTGATAGCAGTTGCATTCCAGATTTGGCAGATGCATTGTTTGACAGTCAGTTGCATTTCACAATAGCAGTTGATGTTTAAAGTGAATAAAGTTTGTTTTTTATGGAATTTTTGACAAGGTTTGAACATGTGTTTTAATTTGATTGTGATTTTGCAAATTGTAGAGGTGTTTGTTTGTGTCCTTTTGTTTGAATTTGATCAAATTTTGGAAAAATAGAAGACGGTCTAAAGACACTTGTTTCTTGTCTTGGGTTGTTTGATACAAATGTTTGAAAATAAGAAAAATCCTAGTAGGAAAGGTGTGTATACTTGGTATAGCTCACTGAAATACCCTAGATCAGTGTTGAACACTTCTCCTTCTTGAGAGCGGATAGCTTAGAAGTTTGGTGGCACTGGCTCCCTTCTACAACACTCACTTCTACGGGCGCACCAAATTTGAATTCTCGGGTAGTCACTTCTCATAATTCTCTATCTCTATTCAAGGGAGTTAGTAGTGAGTATCTTTGGGCATGATATTGTACCCAACACTATACCAAGCAACGATTGAATGGTTAGGTTTCTACAAACAAAAGGTGTTCAGTAAGGACTTCTGGCTTAGGGCGTACTATGATAAACTCCCTCAAGAGGTCTCCTAGCCCTTAGAACAACTTGGGTTTGTGTATCATAAAGATACTGGGGGAGAGCTATCATGTACCACGTCCTGTTGATTGAAAACTTTCCTCGTAATCACATATTTCTATAGCGGTTTAGGACTTTCCTTTAGCCCATTATTGCTTGGGTCATTTTCTTGGGGTGAGTACTTTTTCCCACCAAGGAAGGCCCTCTAAAGATAATAACAATTTCTCTTGCACCCAGGATCACACAAGTGCGCAAGGGGAGAGGACTTTTGTTATTAAATTGGGATCTAATCTAAACAAAAGTGTGCAAAAGTACCAAACACAACAAGTAGTTATTCATTTTAGGCACCAAATGAAATGTGTTCTAAGCTATATAGACAATCAGTTTTAAATTCAAGCCTTCGACAAACGTCTTGCATCAAATTTCATTAGTAATTTTAACTTAAGTCTTTAACAATCGAGAGTTTTAGTTTTGAACCTTGGACAAACAAACATGCAAAATAAAATTAAATCTCTCTTGCCACACGCTGCCAAAAAAATATTGGTAAACAAAAAACCCTATCCTATTGAACCATAAATGCATAAAACTGAAAAAAGCTTGTAGAAATTAAAAGAAAACCCTCAACAGGTAGTTGTGTCACAAAATGGTAGATGCAGTTCATGGGAGAGATCAAATGCATCTCAAGAAAATCAATTGTGGCTTACGAGACTTTAATTGCAATTCAGGATAGTAGATGCAGCTCGGATTTCTAATGGTTGTGGTGAGTGAGGAAGGCGAATGTGACAATCAACAACTAGTTGCAACACAAGAACCTGAACCTGCAAAATATTTGAAAATCTACCAAACACAAATAATTTAATGATGCAAATGACTTAACCCTAAGGTTAGAATGATAAACTAGAAACCTAAATGCCCTATATTTAATAGAAATAACTTAAGATTTAAGAAAATTTAAAGATGCCCTAATGAAAAGCAGTTGCATCACTCCACTGGTGATTGTGTCATTCTTGATTTGGTGATTGCGTCGAACCATACCTAAAACCTGTAGAACAAATAAAATCATACGAAATCTATAGAATATTTTTCCTTCATGTCAAGTTCACCAAATGTAGCGAGGGAAAATTTCATGTTAGCAATACAAAGCATAAACAAACTAAACCCTAGCTAATAATGAAGCACAATGGAATATAAAGCATAAACAAATAAAAGATCTCACCAAACCCTCATGAATTCCATGAATCACCTTCATTACACTTCTCCATTTTGCTATAGTATAATACTTGCCCTCATATTTTACTTAAGCATGCAAATATGGCCTAAAGACAATAGCGATAGAAAAATATTGAAGATTTTAAAATGGTTGTGGATGTACTAAACAAAATGGAAAAATAGAAAAAGATGTCTAAGATTCCTATGGCTTCCGAGATTTCTAAGATGAAGAAATGACAACGATAGAGCCCTTTAATAGGCAAGTTGATTTCGAATGACAGGCTAAGATTAAAAGACAATTAATCGATAATCAAGATTAAAAAGTTGAGGCATAAGATAGGGTTAGGGATAAATTAGAAAAGATGAATGGTTGAGATTAAATTAAAAATAATTTAATCAATGACAGAGATTAGCCGACACATGGAGGGATAAGGATTAGATGTAGAAGATAAGATTGACATAGAAAAATGTAGTGATTTAGAGAGAAAATCAAATCTTTTCTCATCTTAGTGACCGATAGCTAATTAGATAACAAAGATATTATCTAATTATAGAGGAATATGATAAGGAGAAATCCTTTTGAATTAAATAATAATAATTCAATTCAAAATTCAAGATATTGGACTAAATTAAATAAAGATTTATTTAATTAAAGAGAAAAAAGGCTAATGAATAATTAAATAATTAAAATAATTATTTAATTATAGTAGAAAGTGTCATAGAAATTAAATAAATTAGCATTTATTTAATTTTAAAAAGAAGATAGACTTAATTAGTGATGTAATTAAATAACATTTATTTAATTGATCGAGGGGGAATAAAGATAGGAATGAATTAATTAAATAATTAAAATTATTTAATTAATAGAGGACATGTGACTTTAGGAAATAATTAAATAATTAAAATTATTTAATTATGAAGAATTAATATAGAAGAATTATGGAGAAATTAAGAGTTGCAGGCCTAAGAAATTTTTTAGTGTCTACACCTATTTTGGCTCTGCAGGAATGTAGTATGCCGACACGTGTCCATGATTATGTAGCTTAGTCTAAGTCCATCCAAAGTAGTATATTTGCTTGATAGATCTACGACACATATTCAAAAGAGACTTGATCGAACTGTCATGTTTTAAAGTTGAAGTATATTGAGCATAAACCATTAGATCATGGTGGTAAAGGTAAGACCAATGGTTGATATTTAAAGTGAGGTAATGGTTAATTCCTAAAGACAAAATTTGATGGGAAGTTATAGAGTTGAAGGCAACTTGTATGCATTTTTAGAGAATCATTAAGCACCAGTTTCAATGGACTATGAAGCAATTAGGGTTTGTGTTACTGTTGTGGTTAGAATGGTGGTGTGAGTGGTTGTTGAATATAGATTATGGAGACATTAATGTAGATTATTCAAATTCACAGAGGTCACTGAATTGAATGTGTTTCAGGTGTTGCATAGTATATTGTGATAGATGAAAAGTTATCAAGGTGATGATCTTTGTAATGGTGAATTGAGAGAAGTGTACTACAACAGAAGAGAGTCCAAATTAATGAATTGAAAAGGTGCATTATTAGGTTGAAGAAGAACTAGTATCAACATATATGAACTTGTAATGTTGTAAAGGTTGGTGCCTCAAAACATTGTCTTGGGTGTGCAATGTACCTTGAGGTTGGTGCCTCAAAACATTGTCTTGGGTGTGCAGTGTACCTGGAGGTTGGTGTCTCAAAACATTATCTTGGGTGTCAATGTACCTATAAGTTGGTGCTTATAAAACATATTTAATATTTTTTATTGTGAGGTTGGGTTAGGATAGTAGATCCTAGTAGCTATTGTCACTGTAGTTCTTTGCATACTGAGTTTTCCACATATATTTGGTGTCTTCTTATATGTGTGATGTTTATGTGCGGTCTTATTTCTTGTCTTCTAATTTAATTTGGTAAAATTTGCATACATTGGTTCACCCCCCTCTCAGTATATTGGTGTTGTTTCAACAATTAGTATCAAAGCATGATCAAGTTTAATCAACTCAAGATAGATCTAGTTACAAGAACATTATGGTTGGACAAGAATAATCTTATTCAAACAAAGCACCATTGTTTGATGGAACAAATTATTCTTTCTAAAAAATCAAAATGGAGACTTACTCGACTTCTCTTGGATTTGATGTATGGAAATCAATTGTAGATGGCTACAAAGCACCAACAACTCCTCCCACTGACTCAGCTGAAAAGAAATCTTGTGAAAAAAATGCCAAAGCTAAAAATACTATTCTATATGGTCTAACCAATGTAGAATTGGTAAAAGTTAAGCATTATAAACCTACCAAAAATGTATGGAGAAACTACACAATATGTATGAGGGTGATGAAAATGTAAAACAAGCAAAATTGCAAACTCATAAAGGAGAGTTTGAGACTCTTAAGATGAAATATGAAGAAACTATTATAACATAATTTCTCACGGTAGATAAGGTAGTGAATGCAATTAGAGGTCTTAGTGAGAATATTGAAGAGAAGGTTGTTGTAAAGAAGGTTTTGAGGTCTCTCCCGCAAAGATTTAATTCTAAAGTTTTTGCAATAGAAGCTAAAGATCTAGATAAGTTCTTTATGGATGAATTGTTTGGGTCTCTAATTGCATATGAAATGAGAAATGAGAATACAAGCTCAACAAAGAGTGAAGAAGCATTCAAGACTTCCAAAATTAAGAAGATTGAAGATGATTCAGAACTTGATACTAGTTCAAATGAAGAAGAATATTAGAGAAGGGTACTGGCAAATATAAAGGTAACCTTCCTTTCAAATGTTTTAACTGTGGTAAAATAGGTCATTATGCCTCAAAATGTCCTTTAAATGAAAATGAAAAGGGAGATAGTTCCAAGAGTCAAGAAGTTTCCAAATATAGAAAAAGAAACTATGGTAAAAAGAAGAGTCTTTATATTGATAAAGATATCAATTCTTCAGATGATTGTTCTTTTGCAAGTGAAGTAGGTGATACTACATTTATGGTTGAAGAAATTAAAGAATGTAAAGATTTTGAAGAGGAAGAAGAAGGTGAGGTAGATTTGGAAGGTGAATTGATCTCTACTTTAGAAGACTTGAGAGATGAAATAAAACTAAATGAGAAGTACAAGTTAAGGATTGAATAATCTAAGAAAATTGTTGTTGATCTAAAACTACAAGTAGTAGAATTGAAGAGAATAGAAGAGGTAACTAGTTTGGATTTGAAGAGAAAACTAGAAGAGTGTCATAAACTAGAGGATGAAGTTGTCTCTTTAAGGAGGGAATTGGAGAAGATAAATATGTAGTTAAATAAAGGTATCAAGCTTGGAAAGAGTTTTAAAGTCCTTGATGAAATGATCGGTAGTCAAATCTATCTTTGACAAGTTTATTGGTTCAAGATATGAGGAAGACACAAGTTTCAAGGATGTTGTCTCTAAAAACAATGCAACCACTTTCAAGAAGTCTGAAGAGTCCATGAAGAATAAGAAGACTAAAGAGCACAAGAAAATGGATGATGGATTCATCATAGTGCATAATCCAACTAGGAGATTCAAAGGCCAACATACAATACAAACTAGATCAGCTCATGTTCATGCAAGTCAAAAGAAATAATTTGCACCCTTTGCACAGAAGAAAGAATCTACACAGAGTTCTGAGGAAAAGAATAAAAATCCAAAAAGATATTGGAAAGAGAAGAAGACTGAGATGAAGAATGAAGAATCAATGGTTGTCCAAATAGATTTTCATGTCAAAGGACAAGGAAATCCTTGGGTAATTAACAATAGTTTCTCTAGTCATATAACTAGAGATAAGAGAAATTTCACTAGTTTGGAGAAATGGAATGGTAGCACAGTTAAGTTTGGTGATAATACCACTACTAAGATAACTATAAAAGGTACATTAAGAATAGATGGTAAAACTTATGCTCAAGATGTGTCGTATGTAGAAGGACTAAAACATAACTTGCTCAATGTTAGTCAAATGTGTGATGAAGGATATAATTTGTTATTTCATGCTATTGGATGTGAGATAAGGAAAGCCAACTTTGATAGACTTGTTGCTAAGGAAAGCATAACAAATAGCAACGTGTACCATCTGAAAGAGATGAAAAGTGGAAGATGTCTATGAGGGAAAACTGATGAAAGTTGGTTGTGGCACAAAAGGGTGGGTCACATTAATTTTGACCATCTTGTGAAAGTCAGCAAGAAGAATGTAGTCAAGCATATGCCTAGTATTGGAAAACCAACAAGTACATATTGTAAAGAATGCCTTAAAGGAAAACAAACAAGGATCATATTCAAGACAAAAGAATATTCAACTTCTAAGCCCTTGGAGTTGATACATACATATATGTGTGGACCAATAAGAACCAAAAGCATCAATGGAGAAAGGTGTTTCATGTTGTTGATAGATGATTATTCAAGAATGACATGGGTAACTTTTCTTAAAGATAAATCTCAAGCTTTAGAAAGACTCAATATTTGTAGAGTTATAGTTGAAAATGAGATGGTTCAAGGATTAAATGTTTAAGGTTTGATAGAGGTGGATAATTCACTTCTAATGAATTTGATAAGTATTGCAAAAACATGGAATTAAAATACATTTATCTACAGCTATAACACCTCAACAAAATGGAGTTGTTGAGAGAAAGAACAAAACTGTTCAAGAAATGGATAGAACAATATTGAATGAAGCCAAATTACCTAATAGATACTGGAAGGAAGTAGTTCATACTATTGTTTACATTCTTAGCAGAGCTTGATTAAGAGTAAACCATGAAAAGACTCCATATGAATTATGGAAATGCAAACCTATATCTGTAAAATATTTCAAAATATTTGGAAGCAAATGTTTTATAAAAAGGGATGAAAATACTTTGAGTAAATTTGAGACAAGATTTGATGAATAAATATTTTTGGGTTATTTAACTACAAGCAAAGCTTATAAGTGCTACAATAAAAGGTTACAAAAGATAGTTGAAAGTCAGAATGTTAGAGTGGATGAAGATTACTCTTAGGTGTTACACAAAGATGACATTTATTCAAAAGTCCTTGCTTATGAAGAAAAAGAAGAATATACAGAAGAAGAGTCATAAGAAAAGAGTGATGTTGATGAAGAAGATAAACCAAACTCTACTCCAAAAGCTCCACCCAAAATTGTCAAAAGAGATCATTCTGAGAAGCAAATTCTTGGAAACAAAGTTGATTATAAGATGACAAGAAGAAGTCTTGCACAACAAGAGCAGGTAAACCATTCTTTACTATCTAAAATAAATCCTAAATCTTATGAAGAAACTAGTAAGGAGGAAATTTGGGTTAAAGCTACATGAAAGAAGAAATTGGTCAAATAGAGAAAAAATTAGACTTGGGAACTTGTTCCTAGGCCTGTTGATAAGAATGGCATAGGCTCAAAATGGGTATTTAGAAATAAATTAAATGAAGATGGAAAAATAACAAGAAATAAAGCCAGATTAGTTTGCAATGGCTATGCTCAAGATGAGGGTATATATTTTGATGAGACATTTGCATCTATAGCTAGACTTGAAGCTATTAGAATGTTTCTTGCATATTTAGTTTATAAGAACTTCAAAGTATACCAGATGGATGTAATATCTAGATTTCTTAATGGTTATCTAGATGAGGAAGTTTATTTGGAGCAACCTGAAGGGTTTATTGTGACTGAAAACAAAGATTATGTATACAGACTAAAAAAGGCTTTGTATGGTTTAAAGTGGGCCAATAGGGCTTGGTATTATAGGTTGGACAAATATCTTCAACAAGAAGGGTATAATAAAGGTATTGCTGACAAACAATTGTACTTCAAATGCGAAGGTGAATGGGTGTTATTATCTATGTTGGTGATATCACTTTTGGTAACAACTATGATGAGATGTGCAAAGTTTTTGCTACTGCAATGTAGAAAGAGTTTGAGATGTCTGTGCTAGGAGAATTAACATTTTCCCTTGGTTTACAAGTCAATTAGTTAGATACAAGGATTTTTATTTCTCAGACTAAGTATGTGAAGGGAATTTTAAAGAAATTCAAAATGGAAGATTGCAAGCCTGTTAGCACACTTATGGTCACTGTATGTAAGCTCACTAAAGATGATGTGTTTGATTAAGTAGATCAATCATTATACAAATCCATGACATCTCACTACAACAATGCTTGATATCATGCAATTTATTTGTATGGTTGCTAGATTTCAAGCCGCTCCTAAGGAGATAAATGTTAAGGCTGTGAAGAGGATTTTTAGATCTACTTAAAGAGTACTTTAGAATATGGTCAATGCTATCTTGTTGGTAATGATTTCAATTTAACATCATACATCGATGCAGACTAGGCTAGTCATGTGGATGATAGAAAGAGCACTAGTGGTGGTACATTCTTTCTAGGAGATAGATTGGTAGCATGGTTAAGTAAGAAACAAAATTCAATTTCTTTATCCACTATTGAAGTTGAATATATCATTGTTATCTCTTATTGTAGTCAAGTGTTGTAGATGAAACAAACACTGCAATATATTAAGGTGAGTTTTGATGAGTTAGTTATTATTTGTTGTGATAAAACCAATGCAATAAATATCTCAAATAATCCTGTTATGCATTCTAGAAACAAGCACATATCCATTAAGTATCATTTTCTCATGGAAAATGTTGTTGTAGAGGAAGTCAAATTGGAATATGTGGCTAAAAAAGATCAACTATCAGATATATCTACAAAACCCCTTCTAAAGGAGTCATTTGAAAAGCTCCAAGAGAAATTAGGAGTTGTTTCTTCCCTTATCTATGCTTAATATAGAAAGTATTCATCCAAGGGGGGCATAAAAAAGTACTTCTTTATCCCTGGTCTATCCCTTTGTAATTGATGTTGAAGGAGGAGAGTATATAAAATGGGAAAAAAGTAGGCAGATGTATGCTTTTTCTTTTGTAATTGGTGTTAGGGGGAGAGTATAGTATGCACGTTGTTGCAAAGGAGAAAAATGAATTATAATGATATTTTTTATTCTAAGGACTATAAGAAAAATTAGTATGCAGGATGAATGATGCAATGGTATAGAAAGGGTGAGTATGAATGATGTTTCCATTTTACAAAGTTTTTAGGTATTGCCATTTTTAGGTGTTACCATCAATGAAAAAGGGGGAGATTGTTGGAAATATTGTCATTGATGTCAAAGGATAATCATGTGGTCATTGATATCAATGGAATAACTTAGGAATATTGGTTGTAGTGGCTTAGTATAGGTCCTGAAAAGTTGAAAATGTTGTTAAGAAACATTGCAAAAGTTGCTCAAATGTTGCACAAACTTGATGTAGACAATTCTAGAATTTTGCAAAGGAATCAAACAACAGATTTGATATGGGTTTTTCGAGTTCTTTTTCAGAAGTATGATCAGTAGGTTCAGGTGATAATTCTTAAGGTTATAAATGTTTTATTTCTACTCTTTGGTCTAGCTAGGGTTTTGCTGAAAAAAAACCCTGAGGGTTTTAGTCATAGCACTACATAGATTTTTTTTTTGTTGACCAACTATTGGCAGAAACAGGTTGTTTAAGTTATGACTTAAGCCCTGGTAGAAACAAGTTGTTTAAGTTATGACTTAAGCCCTACAGGTCATCGTGTTACCGACCCCTTTGTTCTAACATTTACCAATTGACCGAAAAGTAAGGACTTCAATATTTCCTAAGTTTGTATGCTTAATATTTACCTAAGTATGTTGAACAATCAAGATCTTTTCAAGTAGATCAAACATCTTTTGCTACTCTGCAGAGGAGGTGGTGGGTCCCTATATGGACCTTACAGAACCATGAGATGCTTACACATGTCCTTGGTGATGTTAGCATAATGAAGGCTAATACAATGAAGTTCAATGGTGCACATTTAAAGATGAAAGTTTTTGCATGTCCACAAGCCATTTGGTGGGTACAATCTTTTTTATTGTGGAAATGCAGGTTCATGCCATGTGTCTAGTGGGACTAGGTTTAGAGTTCTCAACTTTGTAAAGATCAATGATTGTGATGGACAGGGAGAAGATCAATGCTAAAAAGCGGGATAGTGCGAAATGGCTCCACGTGTACAACATGACATGCACAAGACAGATGGCACACTTTCGCTATTCCACAAAAAGGATGGCGGGTCCCCGTTTTGGCTTTGTGAGAATGCAATATGCCAACACGTGTCCATGATGATGTAGCTCAGTCTAAGTCTATCCAAAGAAATATATTCGCTCAACAAATCTATGATACATATTCAAAGGAGACTTGATCAAACAATCACATTTTAAAGTTGAAGTAAATTGAATGGAGACCATTGGGTCACAATAGTAAAGGCAAGATCAATGACCGATATTCCAAGTTTGGTAATGGTAACTTCCTGAAGATAAAATTTGATGAGCAATTACAAAGTTGAAGGTGACTTGTATGCATTTTTAGAAAATCATTAAGCGGTGGTTTCAATGGACTACAAAGTAGTTAGGGTTTGTGTAAGTATAGGAAATAGTTACTATCATGGTTAGAATGGCAGCATGAGTGGTTGTTGAATATATAATTATTTCATTTCATGTGGATTGTGGAGACATTAATGCAAATTATTTGAATTCACAAAGGTCATTGAATTGAATGTGTTTTAGGTGTGGCAATGTATATTGTGATAGATAAAAAGCTATCAAGGTGATGATATTTGTAATGGTGAATTGAGAGAAGTGTAATGCAGTGGAAGAGAGTCTAGATTAATAAATTGAAAAGGTGCATTCTCAGGTTGAAGAAGAACTAATATCAACATTTATGAACTTGTAATGTTGTAGATCTTGGTGCCTTAGAAAGATTGAGTTGGTGCTCAATTAGGTGTGTAGTGTACCTTGAGGTTGGTGCCTCAAAACATTATCTTAGGTGTGTAGTGTACTTGGAGCTTGGTGCCTCAAAACATTATCACGGGTGTCAATGTACCTATAAGTTAGTGCTTATAAACATATGCAATACCTTTTATTGTGAGGTTGGATTAGGACAGTAGATCCTAACAACTATTCTCATAGTTTTTTTTCCCACATTGGGTTTTCCACATATATTTGGTGTCTTCTTATTTGTGTGATGTTTATGTGTGATCTTATTTCTTATTTGCTAATTTAATTTGGTAAAAATTTGCATACACTAATTCACCCCTCTCTCAGTGTATTGGTGTTCTTTCAATATAGTCAACATTAAGTACCACACTATTCTACTAAGGGATACACCTAGTGCGATTGAAGGCATTTTAGTGAAGCCTTTATTTTAGGACTTACTATTTGTGGTAATTTTGACAAATGTTTGACATGTAGTTGCATGAGTCATACTTTCCTTTTTAGGAAAATTTTCTTTGAAAAGGACTTTATGACTCAAATTTCAAACTCATAATTTCTACATAGCTTGATGATTATTGTATCTACCAAATTTTCTTGATTATTAAAATACTAAAGATCTTTGCTCATGGTTTTTTCCTTGTATAATTTGACTAGGTTTTCCATGTAAATATGTGTATTATTCTTATTAATTTTTTGTATTAATTCTACATTGTGAAATTTTCTTACATATATAACAAAGGCCAAGCTTGATTTAAAATTTATTAATTTTTTAGATTTGGGCTCCTTATTTCCTTAAAGCGTTGATAATAATCATTAAATCACCCTCAATTTGCACCTTACCAGTGCCAAATTTGATGCACATTCTCAACCCTAATAGAAGTGTTTAGGCTTCAACTTCATTATTTATTCCATGTCCAAGACCCTTAGTTGTTGTGTCAATTAGAAATCCTTCGTGATCTCTTATGATACAACTAGCACCCAAGATGTTGAGGTTGCCCTTATACATGCCATGAAAGTTGAGCTTACACCAACCACTAGGAGGAGGCAACCACCAAAAACCTTGTCAAGGATTTGACTACACATGATATTGACCAACCCCATGAACAAGGGTTTTTTATATTTAAAAATATAATATACATTAATTTTCAATCAAAATTTAATTTTTATTGTGCTAATAATTATATATTTTTAGTTTTATAAAATTAATAAATTTATAAAATTTTAATTATTAAATTATTTTAAAATTTAAAATCGATATTATAATATTTTAAATATTGTACCGAATATTTTTATCTTCATTAGCCTAATAAAATCACCATCTAGTTTTAACACATTTGAGTTCAATGAGTCTCGTTCTAAATATAATTGCTAGTGTTGTGCAATTTAAATATTGTAGTTAGAACCTATTAAAGTTTAAATTCACATCCATGGCATTCCAAGAGTTGGGTTTATAGTGTTTCTCAATATTTGCTAACACTTCTTAGTATTGACTAACTTCTAAATACAACCACCATTTGCGAATGTTTTCCACTAAGTGGAGGCCTTGCTCTCCCCTCACTTACAAATTTAATAATAGAAAATTCCCAATATAAGTTTAATTATTATAATATATTATACTCAATATACAATGCCATATTAAAAAGGCATAATTTATTATTCATTTTTGTTCATACAAATTTTGTTTTGTGTACTAATATAATGCTATTCATATACACACACTTTCATAGTTTAATTTTTTCTTAAGTTCCTTTGTGGGTAGTTTTGTGATAGAGAACTACAACTCTTTATATTACCTTCATCAACTTCACTCTAACTCTTGATTCTCAATACTATACTAATGTTATATTATAATTAATATAATAATACTATATACATAAAATTTGATTAACACAATACATTATATCAATGAAAAGGTAAAATTATTACAATTCTCATTTTGAAAAATTCAAGTTCAATACGATGTTAGAGATTTAGCTATCAAAGTCAAAATCTACTAATTAATCTACAAAGGTTCTTTACTAACAAATTAGTTGCTAATCATTATTCAACAACTATTTATTCTAAAGAACAAACTCAACTTCAACTATGCTAGTAACATTTGTCCCTATCACGAATCAAACTTAGGGTCAAGGTTAGCTCTAACAACTATTATGAGCAATTAAAATTTGAAACATGAAATCAAAATTGAAACATGGATTCAAATCCCAATTCCAAATTCAACTACAAATCTCAAATTGAGTACAAGAAAGGATTTGCTCAAGACTTCGAGAATATGTAAGTGTTCAACTCAACATCATAACACTAATAATTTTTGAACAATAAAAACATGTATTTTGCAAGAAGGTTTTATGATGAAAATGATGGATGAAAATATAAATTTATAGATTTTAAAAAGTTTGGATAGACAGTGGAGATTTGATCCGATTACAAATCAAGAGTTAATTTGAATAGGTGGATGAGTTAATTGAAATTATTGAAAAAAATTATCATTTTGAACTCATAAAAGAATAATTATGAATTTATTAATTTATTTAATGGATTTATTGATAAAGAAGCTCCTAAATTGATAAATGAGTTAACTTGTGAATGTATATTTAATAGATTTATTAATTAATTTAAAATGGATAACTAGTTCATATTAATTAAATAATAAATGATTAAAAATGATGATAATTACTTCATAATAATTAAAGAATTATTTAATCATATGATTAATAATGATGATATGGCAATTAATAGATAATTAATAGTAATAATGAATAATTAATAATTAAGAGACAATGAACAATATAACTATAATCAATGATGATTAATGAAAAATAATAGAATGATAATAAACAATAATAATACCTCCTACTTATCAATTGATGAGCTAAAGGGGCTCTATTATGAATGGTTCATAAGGCACAACACTTGCTGAAGGTTTTGCAAATGGGGTAACAACTCAAGCGGGCTTAACCTTGGAGAAAACTCCCTGGTTAAGCGGCTTGGCAATCTGGGATGGGTGACCTCCGGGACGGACCAGTGCTTCACCTCTGTGAGCATCACCTAGATGCAATGAGTGCTAAGTGGACCATTCGATATCATGAGAGATGGGTTCTCGTTGAACCACTACTCATGAAACATGGGTCAATGAGTTTGACTCAAAACTACACAGTTGAATCCTGATAGCAATATCATAATAATAATAATAATTGAAAAAGTTATTTATGTTGACAACTATAATACATTGAACTTACAAAAATCCATTGACCTTAAACTATTATCCATCCTTTCTATAAATTGTTATATCATGATTCATTTATAAAAACAACAAATATATTTATTAGAATACTACATTGCCATTAGTAGAATATTCAAAGACAAATACTAAATTATTATTTGAACTGTCTGACCTTTGTTTCCCATACCTTCCATCGACAAAAATTTCCATCCTATACACCTTTTTGGCAACAAAAGTTCCTCCACTTCCACAAAATCATTGCTACAATTATTCTTAATATCTCTGAAAATTCAGTATTCAATTCACACGCTGCCCGAGGAGGTACCGCGACAAAAAGAGGACACTTTATGTCTCTAACATGGGGGGACAAAGACAGGAAGTCTAATGACATTCCTTGTAGAAACATGCCGGAATTAATGCACACTTGCAACTAGCCGTTTGTTATAGTACTTACTGTTCGTTTCGCGCCGCCAGATTTTCCGTTTCTTTTTTGTTTCGTTGAGGTGGCCGAATCGATTTCGTTCTCTGCAATTAGGTATTTCTGGAAGTTATAGAGCAAAAGGAAGTACAGAAAGCTCTGAGCGCAGAGAAGCTTCAGCGGAATAGTAGCTTAAGCTTTTATAGCTGTTTGTTTGTTTTGTAAAGGTCAGACGTAACATTTCTCAGATTAATTTCTGTCCTGTGATTAGGCATTGTTCAGCATGGCGGGAATTTAGTTTTCTTATTCCTGTTTATAATTAGAACTGTATTTTAGGGGTTTTATTTGTTTGTTTCTATGGTTTTATTATACTGAGAAAACTGTAGGGGTTGCCAGAAAGTTCAAATATCAGAGGAGATATGTCCGCTTTGATTATTCTCTTTTAAAGGGTTAGTAGATTTATTTTTCGAGCTTTGATTTGTGGAGACTCTTTATTTTTGTGAACAAATGACTGGAGTTTTTGAATGAGGTGGAAATATTCATAATGTTAGATTTATCGTCCGTCGAAAGATTTGAATATCTGAGTATTTTTACAGAGAATCTTTAGGCTCGTATCAGGGGAAATGTTTGGGTGGTTTAAGGCTTTTTAATGGGGATAACGGCTTACACTGAAAAGGTTCAAGCAAGGTGAAGTTTTTGACATTAATTTCCAACGGTATATTTTGGAGTTTCGAGGAATTTTCGGCGTTTTGGGCTTACACTTTCCGGGGAAAGCAAGGTGAAAAAGCTATACTCGACACAGTTACTTCCAAAGACTTTTTCAAAAAAATTAACAACTCTATTTTCACGAAACTTGTATGGGGTTTACATGAGCAATGTTCTTGCGTTGATGCCTAAGGTAGTAGCCCCCATCCGGAGGGAGCTCTGGCCGAGTTTTGCAGTAAATCATGCCACGGGAAATGGTATTTTATGCTTTATGTAGATTTTTAGGAGTTCGTATGCGAAACTTGCGCTATATGTGTTGGAGGGAAAATTTACACTGCATGCAGGGCGTAATTGGGTGGCAAAATTTCTTGAAGTATCTAGAGCTGGCTTTGCAAACTTTAAGCAGGATTTTGACATGAATGATGTTATTTACATGTCATTCTCATTATGCTATAGCTTTTTAGGTGCTCTGCACTGAAAACTATTGCTCAATGTCACTGGGTAAGTTAAAACTGAGTCTATGCACGCTGTCATCTGACTCTGAATTTTCAGCGTACCACTTATTCTTAAATTTCTTAAAATAGTCATCAGCAAAACTCAGTCTTCTATGCTGCCACAAATTTTTAATGAATTTTAATATAATTTTTTTTTGAAATTTAAAAAAATAGTCATCAGCAAAAGTAGACGGTTCATAGTTATAGGCTAGCATCTGGTAAAAGTTTCCTTCAAAATCTGTGGTTGCTGCAAATTTCTTTCTATCAGTCATGGCTGATATCCTGCCTCATAAATATCTGCTGCTCTAAGCTTTTTAGCGGAATATCACGTTTTTTCAGCTCCTAGGATTTTTATATCTAATGTCACCAACTGCACTCACGATAAAAGAAGCGTTGCTGACACAAATGGGTTTTACAAGGTGCTAAATGAAAGTACCTTTTTTTGGTTGAGGTCACAGTTTATCATTATTATGATTATCTAACATCACTTTGATGTACTTTTGTGACTGGCTCATGTTGGCAAAATGTGCTGGGCCTTGCAACCTTAAATCTAGCCTGATATTATTAAGTTACTAAATTAGTCATCCCTCTGCAAATGGGTATGGTAAGTTGCTAAATGAAGGTAAGTTTTGGATGAGGTTGCAGTTAATCATCCTTATCTGATATCGCTTCAAGGTACACTTGCGAATTCCATGCCATTGCAACTAGCTCATGTTGGTTAAATGGGCTTCTTGCTGCATAAATTTAGCCTGATATTAATGTGAGTAGCTCATGTTGGGTAATACATGCCCTGTTGCAGTTTTACCTAGCCTGATATGGTGATAGAGACCTTTTTTGTCCTTTTAGATGGGACCTCTTCTGTGTTGGTGAATGCACAAGGATAGCACGAGAGGTTATGAATTTTGCAGTCACTAAGGATTTTTTACTTTGCATGGGCCACTTGTGCTCATGATAAAACGAACCTGTCTCACTCAAATGGTGTTATAAAGGCTCTAGACAGAAGCAGGTTTTGGGATGAGGCCACAGGGTTGAGTGTTCGCATCCTTCTGTAACATCACTACAAGACGCTTGTGTGCCTTCTATGTGTCATTGTGATTGGCTCATGTTTGCTAAATGGGCTGGTCTGTTTATCCATCTCCTAGCTTGTAACTGGAGACTTTTGCAGTTTTACCTATATTGATTTTGTTAGGGAGCTCACCACTTAAACAAGAGCCGAAACTCCCAAAAGTGAGAGAGACCTTTTTTGTACTTTTAGACAGGACCTCTTTGTGCATTAGCGAATGCACAAGGCTAGTCTATTAGATTTGCAACGGTGTCAATTCAGCAGAAGATTATAAATTGTACAGCTCCATGAATTTTTACATTGCTCAGGGTCACCAACACTAACGATAAAGTGGGTCTCTCTGACATAAATGGGTTTTAAAGGCCCAAACGAAAGCAGGGTTTGGGACACAAGTACCTCATAGTGATGTTAAAGTAGGACACAAACAACTCAACCTTAGCATTATGATTGGCTCATAATGGCTAAATGTGATATTAAAGTAGGACACAAACAACTCAACCTTGCAGCTTCGCACTAGCTTTTGGTATTATTAATCTACCCATTTATCCATCCCACTCTCTGTTTCTATGTAAATCTGATTAGCTCATGTTGGGTGATATGAGCTCTGTTGCAGTTTTATCTAGCCTGATTTTATAAGGGAGCCCATTATTTCAACATGAGATGAACCTCCCAAAAGCGATAGAGATTTCTTATGTCTTTTTAGATATGACTTCTTTCTGCATTGGTGTACGCACAAGAAGAGCTCTTCAATATTTGCAAATGTGTTGACTTTGTTGGGTGATATAAATTTGATAGTTGGAGGATAGGAAGTCCTTACGTACCAACATTTTAAATCTTCTGTTTACATTTGTTATTAATAATATTCTCTTGAACTCTTGCTCAAGAATCAATGATTGCATTAGACAATGTTATGAAGGACTATTATTATTGTCCCTTGCAATCCATATTCATTTATCTTTTAAAAGAGTATAAACATAAAATTAGGAAACCTTACAAGGATTTGTTCTGTGCATTTCAGTTGCTCTGTTGACACCATCTTCACAAATTGAAGCATATATATTATTTGCCTTGATGCCTAATTAAGTTTCATAACTTCATTTTACATTTGTTATTAATAATATTCTCTTGAACTCTTGCTCAAGAATCAATGATTGCATTAGACAATGTTATGAAGGACTATTATTATTGTCCATTGCAATCCATATTCATTTATCCTTTAAAAGAGTATAAACATAAAATTTAGGAAACGTTACAAGGAATTGTTCTGTGCATTTCAATTGATCTGTTGATGCCATCTTCACAAAGTAAGGCATCTATATTATTTGCCTTGATGTCTAATTAAGTCTCATAGTTCTTTGTTTATACTGCTCTAGAAATTCTATAGCATTTGCATTGGACAATCAATGGATTTTGAAGGCAAGCTTTGCTGGGTCATAGAGGTGATACATCTATCCTGCGTATGCTTGTTAGATTGTGTCCAGAGTGGGTCATAGAGGTGATACATCTATCCTGCGTATGTTTGTTAGATTGTGTCTGGACTTTATCATGGAAGGATATGCTTGTAAAGTTTTTTAAAAAGGATGATAAATGTTCTGTTTTGTTTTTCTGAGAAAGTATTCTTGATTCAGCGAGATTTTGGGAATTTTTTGACTTTTTGCATGTGTATATGCCCTCCATCAAAACTTGGGAGATTTGAATTTCATTCTTCAGCAACAGTGCAATCCACATTGCCAACGCAGACTATACCTGGATGCAAACAATCATTGATACACCCTGATTTCACATCTAGAGGTTCCCTCCTACTTCCAAAAGTTAAGACCCTTGAGCAATGTGAAAGCTTTAGCTTCATTGTTCATCTTAGGTTCCAGGAAGAAAGAGGGTGAGGGAGAACACGCTCTCAGTTCCCTCCTGATTTCACATCTAGAGGTTCCCTGGATGCAAACAATCATTGATACACCCTGATTTCACATCTAGAGGTTCCATCCTACTTCCAAAAGTTAAGACCCTTGAGCAATGTGAAAGCTTAAGCTTCATTGTTCATCTTAGGTTCCTATGATGAATGAGGGTGAGGGAGAACACCCTCTCAGTTCTAACAGGGCTGCGTTGCCTTTAGGAGCTCCAAAAAAATTCAATTTAAAAATCCTGGGGTTTCCAAGAATAAGCATTATGCTTAAACATCTTACGAGTTAACCCATTCCATTAACAAGGATTGTGAATGTACCACATTATTCCAGTATTCTTGTCTATTATATTGCCCAATCTACTGGATCCTGTCTCCCAACTTGTGACCCTAATTATCTAATTTTATGTAATTAAATTAATAATCAGGTGGGAGGCTTTGCAAGCTTATGCTTTTCTCTGTGGGAAATGCCCAATTTTTGTGAACCCATTTTTGAAGGCATGGTACTGTTTGTCTACTTTTGTGTAACCGATGAGAAAGATAGGTTGGTGGTCTTGAAAGAAGCAGCAAGAATGCCCCAAAGATTGTCACTTTGCTATTGGCATGAAATATTGATTTTCGCCTCTATACATCTGTTTTGATTTATCTGTATATGCATTGACCAACACATATTTTCACAAGCCTTGTGTGAAATTATGTGTTGGAACTCATATATTTACTCTAAATTCTCAGGTGGTTGAACAGGAGCAGGTAATGGAGGATACTAGAGACAAGATCAGCAATCTCAACAATAAAAGTTCACTGATTTTTGTTCTTGCAGAAGAGGTATTCCACTTTATTTTATTTTTATCATATAGTTTCTTTTTTGTTTCCTTAGCTACCATGGTGCCTGTGGCCATTGTGGGGCAATATGAACAGATGAATTTCCAATTTAATTTGTTTGAGTTTCTGTTTTTGGACTTCAGTTTTGTGTTATACTAGTTATAGTAGAAAGTCTCTTACTCATGCATTTTTCTAGGCTTATATTTTGTATCCTTGTTATCTGATGCATTGTATTTTTTTTTTTATTTGTGTATAATATACACTTTGTGACAATGAAGCATTTTATTTTTCTTTTTAGTCAGCATTTATTTCGCATATGCATTATCTTGACATAATTACTCTAATAAACAGCAAAAGCCTGTTGAAAAGGAATCACATGTCAAAGATGAGGATGATGAGATGCCAAACAACTTGGAGAATGGTCGCATTGCATTAGTCACAGAGAAAATGGTTAATGAGGAAAAAGGGTATGAAGAAGCATGTTTGGAACACCAAGATGCAAAGAATGAAATATCAATCAAGGAACAAATGGATGTGAGTTCACTGATTTCTTGAGATGAATTCAAAGACGAATAAGGCAGAAGCTCATCAATTTCCTTTGTCAAAGAGGAGATCCTACCTTAGTTTTTGAGGAAATTGAAAATAATATCTTGTTAACTGATATGTTCCTGTTTTGAAAATATTTAAGTTCTACTTTCGTTTAAGTGAGAAACAATCATTTATCTATTTGTGTCTTCAGTTACTTTCTACAGCTAAAAATCTCTTTCAAGTCTTTTTCTAGGCCTTTGTACTTCCACAGAACCTTTGATATTGGTCACTTGTTTAGTATTCTAGGGACCTGAAGACTATATATCATATGGCAAAATGTCCTTCGAATATATACTTATACACTAAGTAGCCGGTTCGGGTTCGGGTTCGCGGGTTCGGTTCGCCGGTTCGGCAAAAATTTTGGGGGGGTGGGTTCGGTTCGTCTTGGGTTCGTTAGTACAAATTACAAAAAAATGTAAAAATATATATATATATATGCAGCCTAGAAGCATGAATAGTATATTTATATGTATATACATGTGTGCTTATATACATGCATAGATATATTTATGTATGTATATGGTATTTATATGTATATACATGTGTGCTTATATTAATTTGGTTGTATCTGACTATGTCCTATTTACTTATCAGCTTGTGAGTAGGTTTAAGGAGACAGTTATTAATAGTGTTGATCGTTGTGTCCTGCTTGTCAACCATCAGGTTCTTTAAATAGGTTTTTCTTAGTCAGGGAAAGTAGTCTGATCCTTGGCTGGTCATCTCTGGTATATTTCTAAGTAAGAACTTATATGAATAAAGATATACTTCTTTTAGTCTACCTAGTATTCATTGCTGTTTATGTTCATTACTATTAAGTATTAAGTACTAGTCTTATCAGATATAGGAGTAAAGAACAGTGGTGTAAGAACTGACATTGTAGTTTCTGTAAATTCTGAACTGAGGGAAAAACTAAACTGAAATATGATATTCTGTTGTTTTTGTTTTAATTTTCAATATTGGAATATGAAAATTCCAGAACACCCAAAATCCAAGAAAAAATCATATTGCACTTCAAAAAGCATTATTAAGCAACATAAACATAAAGGAAACTCTTTGGAGAAGAGATGTGTGTTAGCTGAGGGCTAGGGCTTATATTCTCAGTTGTATCACAAGCTGATAAGTAAATAGTACTCAGCCTCTTGGAATGAAAATGCTTGTTTGCAAAACAAATGAATGAAAATGAGGCAGTTTAGGTGTTTAACATGTTTTAGAGGTCACTTTTAGGGTTCCCATGGGCGTGGGTCAAAGTCAAAGTGAAGGAAACATTAAAAAAAACAAAAAAAAATCACTTTTTGCCGCCCAGATGCCCGGGTTCGGCTTGGGTTCGCCTTGGGTTCGCCCGGGTTCTGCTCGGGTTCGCCCGGGTTCTTCACTGGCGAACCAAGGCCCAAATGCAAGGACCCTGGCCGAACCAGCAGAAGGACCGGACCAGGACCCGGACCCAGGGCGAACCCGGACCAGGACCCGGGCCAGAACCTGAAGAACCGGCTACATAGCTTATACATATATGTATATGTGTATATGTGTGTGTGTGTGTGTGTGTGTATACATACAGACATACATATACATATATACATATGCATATATCTACATATATACATATATATGTATGTGTATATATATACATGCACACATAAGTACATACACATAGGGACCTAAAGACTATATATCATATGGCCAAAGGTCCTTAGAATATATACTTATACATATATGTATATGTGTGTGTGTGTGTGTGTGTGTGTGTGTACATACAGACATACATATACATATATGTGTACACATATCTATATGCATGCGTATGTAAATATATATACATATATATACTTATACATACATATACATATATGTACATATATGCATATGTATATATATTTACATGCATACATATACATATATATACTTATACATACGTATACATACATATGCATATATATACATAAATATACATATATATATATATATATATATACACATAGACAAGTATATATATATATATATAGTATATATATATATATACATTGTTTATCTTTTCTCTGTGATTATGAGCATTTTTATCATTTCTTCGTATTTAACATTTATGTCAATGCCTTTTATTTTGAACATGAAATGTTTTGATATGATTGCATTAATAATTAGCAAAAAATGGATGAAATGTATATACATACACATGTAAATGTATGTACAAACTGTCATTATATATACATATATGTATGTATGTTTGTATGTACTTACATATGTATATATGTACATAAATGAATATATATGTGGCACATTTATTTACTTTTTTTTCTGTGATTATGGAGCATTTTGTTCATTTCTTGGTAGTCAACATTTATGTCAATGCTTTTTATTTACTCTACACATGAAATGTTTTGATATGATGCATTAATAAACAGAAAAAAATGGATGGAAATGAAGTACATATCAAAGGAAACGATGATGAGATGCAATTCAAGTTGGAGAATGGTCACATGCTAATAATTACAGAGAAAATGGCCAAAGAGGAGAAAGAACTTGAACAAGCACGTTTGAAACAACACGATGCTAAAACTAAAATGCCAGTCATGGGTGAAACTCCAGAGCTTGACAAATCCATGTTTGCCAAATTAGACAGTCTTCTTACTCAGACTCAATTGTATTCAGAGTTCCTACTTGAGAAGATGGATGACATCACCGTGGTAAGTTCTTAAGGCCTTTTGTGCCTTCTGTTTCTAAATATCAACACTTTGTCCTATCTTGAATTTCCTCTGAATATGCAGAGTGCAAGAGCAAATGGCAATGCAGTATCAACTCGAGGAAGAAGGAGAGGAAGATCAAAAAAAGCCGCTGTCAGCAATGTGGTAACTTTGCTTTGTTATTGTGTTCCATCAACATTAACAAATTATAGTCACTAAAACGATAAGAATGCACACTAGCATCATGACCTATATTTAGTTTTATTTGTTAGTTGCCGATAATTTTCTTTGCTATTTTTCTCTTAACATTTTAGACACTTCAACTAATGATCTATTTCCCTTGATAGGCTTTATTGGTTTGATTTTTTTCTTTCCTTCTGTACCTTTGTTTGATTCATATCTTCTCTGGAGGCAGTTACGATTATATTCATGGAGATGAATATTTTCTTAGTTTTAAAATTTTAACTCATTGGCTGGCAGGCTGTTGCAGAAAGCTGGTGTTACATATGAAACATTCCATCTAGATTATTAATAAACCACAGAATTTAAATTCTACATAGAAATACCTTAGATAATAAATTGCAAATGGGTAATGTAGAAATTAATGCTATAGTAAGCATGCTCTGTTGATATATACAGTGCAAATCTGTGCTTTCTTATATGCATGATTTTTTGAAAAAGTTTGGACAGAAATTCCTGTGCTCTATGTCAAATTATGTGAATTTTGTGCCATACAAGCCCCGAGTCCTGATTCTCTCTTTGTGGTCTATATAAATCAGGCCCAGAAGAAAGCAAGAGTTGCAGTAGAGGCTATGCTCACAAATCGTGAGAAAGATGGACTTGATGAAAGCTCTGATGTTTTACTGGATGAAGAGAGCCTGTGGAAAGAGCAAATGGAGCTCATACCTCTGATGACTGGAGGAAGGCTAAAATCATACCAAATGAAAGGGGTGAAGTGGATGATTTCGCTGTGGCAAAATGGACTTAATGGAATTCTTGCTGATCAAATGGGTCTTGGAAAGACTGTTCAAACTATTGGGTTCCTTGCACATTTGAAGGGAGAGGGATTGCATGGACCTTTTCTAGTGGTTGCTCCACTTTCCACCCTTGCAAATTGGGTGAATGAATTCAATAGGTTGGAACCAAGCTGTTTGCAGTTATTTTCGCATGCAACTACAAGCAGCATTTTAGTTTAAGTCTCATTGTATAACTGAATGCTCTGATTTGTAGATTTGTTCCAAGTATGAAAGTACTCCTTTATCATGGATCAAAGAAGGAACGTGCTGAACTAAGGAGAGAGCATATGCCCAAAACAGAAAACCCAGACGCAACATTTCCTGTTGTTATCACGTCCTATGAGGTTGTCATGTTTGATCGCAAGTTTTTTACTCAATACAAGTGGACATACCTAGTGGTTGATGAGGTACGTTGTATATTGGCTTTGGATTTGTACAGTTTTTTATTGCTTGTTTTGGTTTTCTAGCCTGGGCAACTGACTGGAAGTTCCTCTGTATGTCAGGGACATCGATTGAAGAATCATGAATGCAAATTGTTGAGGGAACTGAAGTTGTTAAGGCCCAGAAATACACTGCTCTTGACTGGCACTCCTTTGCATAATAACTTGACAGAGCTTTGGTCCTTGTTAAATTTCATCTTGCCTCAAATTTTCACATCCATTCATGAGTTTGAATCTTGGTATCAAATATCTTTATCATTGTCAATTTCATTTGATGGTGTATTTTCTTTTCATAAAAGTTCTTGCAATTGTACCACTTCATTATTTAGTTTAGATCTCCTAAGTGTTTTTATGTTTTTAAACTTTATTATATGGTAAGAATTAGCTTAGGAGAATGAATATATAGAAGTAGGCTTGATTACAAGTTCTCTAATGATAGAAAGGAGATCTTATGGTTGTTTCTTTCAAATTGAAAGATAATTGTTATAATGGAAAATGGGAGCAGTTTGATCACAATGATTGTTATATTCATTCTGCAAGGAGCCACCATTGTTGGTGAATATCTTGATGTTTGTTTGGTTTAGAATTCCATAAGTGATTGTTAAGAACAATAACAAACATGTGTAGAAGCAGGGGTAAAAACAACAAATAAGAAGTAAGTGAAAAATTTAGAAATAAAAAATTTATACGTTTTTCAAACTAATGAAGCGCTAGAATTGATTTCTTTATAAATTTGTAATTATCAAGTTTAAATTTTTTTGTTTGTGCTCTTGACAAACCCAGAAAGAAAAAATGACCTTCCCAAACCTTTCCTTGTTTTTGGATAATGAAGACTCCAGCCATTGAGTGCATACAAACATTTGATTAAGAGGTCTATAATTCTCTATCTCGATGTATCCTCCACCCAAAGCATACAAGGGACTAGAGTTGTGCACTCATCTTGTCTGTGTGGTGGCTGCTAAGAGTAGAAAACAAGGACTCCTTGACCATGTGGTGAGTAACCATTGAATCCAAAATCCAATCTGAATTTTGGAGAATCTGTGCTGTAGTAGATAGTGCATGCTGGCTGAAGTGGAAGAAGGCTTGGAAATGGTGTTGAGTTTTCTCAACCTGACTTTAAGAATTGATGACTTCTTCCAACAGGTTTGGTTTGAGTGCCCAACAAAGGAACAAAGGAACAAAGGTTTGGTTTGACTGCCCAACAAAGGAACAAAGTTTATAAAATTTGGGGTCTACCTCATTCTTTTGCTTCCCTCTACCGTATCTTGTTGGGATTGAAAAGGAGGTTTATGTGGTGGGGTTTGGGATCCCAGGGTCTTTCAGGTCATGTACCTGTGCCCTTGGGCTGATGTTGGCTATGGTTGCTTTTGATGGACACACCTGCATGTTCAAATTAGTCTGAAAATTTATCAATTTTCCACAAATTAGGTACCAATTTTAGGGTATAAAGCCCAAATTTGGAGCATCCTGTGGCTGATATGAGTGGGTAAAAAGGCTAAATTACCTTGACATCTTTAGACATGATGGGAAGGTTTGATCATCTTTAAAAGGCTTCTAGGTATATAGAAGTGAAAGATGCCTATATTACAAGAAGAGAAAATTTGCTCTGAAAAAGAGAACGTATTTGGAATATTCAATGAACATTGAAAATGAAAGAAGACTTACAATGCTATGATTCTATGTAATAATTATTGTGGAGATTTGATCCCCGGGCTTGGGGCTCCAAAAAAGAGAACATTATTTGGAATATAATGAAAATGAAAGAAGACTTACAATGCTATGATACTTTGTAAAAAATATTGTGGAGTTGGGGCTCTGAAAAAGAAAAATGTTTAGAGTACTAAATGAAAATGAAGAAAGACTTAGGATGGGACACTTTTAAAAAATTATTGTGCAGATGTGAACCTAGGGGTTGGGTAAAGTCTAGTGTTCCATGGGGATGTATTGGCCCCCCTCAATTTCTTGCTGCTTTCAGGAAAATAGGATGTGGTGACTTTGGGGAAATGCCCTCCAGCCATGCTGCCACCACCACTAACTAGTAGACAAGGGATTCCCCCCCATAGAGGGGATGTTTTCAGAGTACTCCCTTGATTTGTAGACTTAAGAAAAATGCCTAGATGTCCTTGGGGGGACCCTTAGGGGACTCGTTGGTGTCCCTCAAATGCACCAGAAACGTCCAGCTGTCCCATGCATCAAACAGTTTTGGAGTTTGGGCACTAACCCCAATAGCCCTAGATTCGTATGGGCCCTAGCCTCACCCTAAAAACTAAAAAATTACCTATGTTTCTTGGGGATGCGTCCCTGGGTTTTTCCAGGTGTATCTGTACTGGGGATCTTCCGGGGACATGGGGACATCCCCTAGCCATCCCCGTTAAATTTTTTTTGCAGGAAACATCT
>VDFB02115416.1:0-10890 GCA_007258455.2 Sequoia sempervirens | reverse complement strand
GGGAGATTATGGGAGAAGAAGGGGATTTTCAGGGGTATGCTTCAATTTTGGAGAGGTTGGTCATAGGGCCTTTGAGTTCTCACAAATACAAGAGATTTCAAAAAAATAAAAATTGGAAGAACATACACCACAAATGTTGAAAATGAAATGAAGCTAGTAGATCCGAGAGATAGAGAGGTCCTTATGTTGAAAAGAATGCTTTAAAAGCTAGAAAAGGAGAAACAAGATCCCATACAAAGAAGGAGTTTGTTCAAAACTATTTGCAAATCAAAGGGAAAGTATTGCACATTAATTATGGACAGCAGTAGCACAAATAACTTGGTGTCACAAGAAATGGTTGAGAAGTTAAATTTGGAGAAGATAGAGCATCCAAACCCATACAAGGTTAATTGGTTGCAAAAGAGCCATCAACTTTTGGTGAGTGAGAAATGCTTGGTAAGTTTTCAAATTGGTAATTATAGAGATCAAGTTATGTGTGATGTGATGCCTATGGATGCATGCCATATCCTTTTAGGTAGACCATGGAAATATGACCGGAAAGCTATACATGATGGTGAATAAAACACTTGTACAATAACAAAGGATAATAATAAGTATGTCATGAACCTATTGAAGGATAAAGAAGAAGAGGTAGGAAGAAATGCAAGGGTATGTATGATTTCAAGTAAATGATTTTTTAAAGAGAAAGAATGAAGAGGAATGTTTTGATTTGGATCTTCACCATAAGGAAGTTAGGTTAACCATTTTTTCTTGATGAAGGAGTTAAAAAGGAAGAAAAAATTGGAGTTACATTGATGAAAGAAGAAAGGGATCTTATTCAAGGGGAAAGTAAAAAAGAGAAGAAAAGGGTTGTAGAGCTGAAAAATGTGTTTTTCAAGGCATAGAGGAAATCAAACATGAAGTAGAAGGGAATCAAGAGGTAAATTCTGAATATTGTGATTTCCATGATAAAGCTAATTTGCATAACATGAAAATGTATGAGAAATATGAAAATGATGTTGTAACAAAGGATGAGATTTCAAAGTTACTTGTTGATGTATCACATTTTGTCAACATAATTCTTGAAGTTGATTTTTGTAAAGGTGAAATGGTAAGAAAAGAAAAGTAAATAGTGAAGAGCTACAATAAGAAGACACAAATTGAAGAATGAGGTGTTATTAATGTTGTAGATATGCAGGAAGAAGAAGGTAAAAAGGAAATTGACCTAAGGGAAATGAAAATATATTTTTTGATTCATATGATGTTTATGACAATGAGCTCTATAAAGTTAAGGATGAATAAAAAGAATAGAAAGATGTGGGTAGTAAACTAAAATTCATGAAAGGAATAAATAGGAGAAGAAAGTTCAAGAAAAAGAAAGGAAAGAAAATCGAGGCAATATGGGTTGCAACCTCAAAACTTCAAAGGCTTGGGATTCAAAATCTAAATGAACATTCATGAGCTCTTGCTCATGAAACATTCTTTCTTACCCTGAGTGTTTGATGTAGGAGCATCCAAGGAGTAGAGCAATCTAGCACACTCAAAATATTATTTACCTTTGTTATCAAATTTTGGTTTTATTTCATTTTTTATTTTCATGCAAGAATGTGGTTGATTCCTCATTTTCTCCTCTTCCGACAATTCAATTTGAAGTAATTTGGAAAAGTGGTCATAGGAGTTGAGGTTGAAAATTAAAATTATTAAAATATTTAATATTTCAAAAGTGCCTAGGAGCCAAAAAAATCCCCACACCTAGGCATGTGTTTACCAATTTGGGCCTTTTGTAACTCCCAAAATTTGAATTTTTTGGGCATTTGTGTTGGAATCTTCCTAGCATGTGGGTTGGAGTAGTGGAATGCAAGGTAGTGGAGGCAATTTTTAGCAAGATATTAAAGATTTGGTAGGAAAAAGAGTAACTAGAGGAATCCCACGCCTAGAGGGGAGAGGTGTTGCTGCTGAGAAAGTGTTGGTTGCAAAGAGAATCCCAGTGCCTAGGGAAGGAGTTTGAACATCAAAAGTATTGAGGAAAAACAAGAAGAAAAGAAGGAATATTGACAGAGAAAAAATCCATGTCATCCAAGGAGGAGTGGGGGAATTTTTTTGTGATGATTTAATGTTGCATGTAGTTGATCTTTGGTGTCTCAAACCTGCTTTGGAATAGTTGAAGGCATTCTTTCCTGTAGGTGTGAATTTTGTGGTGCTTTCCAGGCATTCTTGCCTATAGGATTGAATTTCATTTTACTTGTGGGTTGCTTGTAGCTTTTATTACTATTGTAGCTACATATTCAAATTAAAAATCAGATTTCTCAAATTGTTGGAAGCATATATTTTTTATTTTACTGTAGTTACAAGTGTACATTCTGAAATTTGAGAAATTTAGCTTGGTTATGGTTTTGTTCTACAACAATTGACAATCCTGTAGAGTTCTCAATTTTGACCAACATCAAAAAGCTATTGGAAGAATTAAAGTCAAAAATAAAAGAAAGAAAAAATTGATCTCCTATCATGCCCCTTCCTCTAAAATAATTAGGGGCACCTATCAAAGAAAAATATCAAGAAATGAGCTTATTGATCCTAAGTCTTCATCTTGATCATCTTCACGAAATCCATACACTTTACCTAATCCACCTATATCCATACATCCATCCTATCATTCCATCCCCTGCAGCGATGTCTCCCGATGGACCTTTGTTTCTAACCCTTTGATGTGCTTTAATCTAATGGTTTCCCAAATACCTTTTCGTGTGAAGCACAATGGCCCTTGTAGTGTGCACATTAGGGATCATACCTATGTTCCCTCCATTTGCTGCATAAAGCATCCCCCATCATCTATCTCATACCATCCTTGCATCCATCCATAAAACTATTAAAGAGCATCCACCATGATTGCAACCTCATCAAGTCTAATTTACCCAAAAATCTAAAAAAAAAATTAAATTTTTTTTTAAAAAGGTCAAAAAATTTAAAAAAATAGTAAAGAGAAATAATCTTTCCAAAGGGGAAAACCACTTCAGTGGCACCTTGGATAAGTGCCCTAGTGAAAACCTAGAAACAAGCACCATATGTAATAGTCTCTTATCCACCATCTCCTAGGATGTCATCCCATCCGCTATCATTCCTATCCATATCATAATAAACTATCACCCATCTCCATCCATCCATCCATAATAAACCTATCATGGCTTGTATTTGATCCTTGATTATGTGTCATCCCTTATCCATCCATTATCACCCACCTTTCCCCATGTGTTAGATGTAGAAGTTACATTTACATTATGTCAAGGGTTTGATCTTGTATATCCTTAGTTTCATCTTACTTTGGCCTTCAAGTCTCATGTATTTGGAGTCCCATATTCATTCATAATAAATAATAATCAAACCATCATTTCTCCTCTCATATCCATCCCATCTCAAACATAATGAAGAAATCATCATCCTTTCATCCCATCTAAAACATCAAAAAATTTAAAAATATTTAAAAATATTGAGCTCCTCATACTTGGCATTCAATCAATACAAACATTACGTCCAAGACAAAAATCCTTAATCAAAATCATATCATAAGCCTAGTTGTCAAACACTAATCAATCATCTTATCCTTTTTTCAAACCATCAATCAATCAATCATCATGTCTATCAAAGCCTTTCTCAAGTAATTATCCAATGTTGAGTAAGAAAATAAAATCCTTGCTTAGGAAATTATCCAAGCCTAATTTCAAGCACATCATCCTTATCAAATCCTTGCTTATGACTATTCGAACCTAATCGCAAGGAAATCAATCATCATCATTTGATATTTTTCAAGAGATATGTTAGTTGCATTCAACATGTTTTGTAGTGAGACTTTTTATTTATTTATCCTTTGATCATTATCTTTTAACTCATGATTCACTTGCTTACGACCTCCTTGATTTATATATATCTTGGTGCATCATAATTGGTATATAATGGGCATCATTCTATCTTGTTTGTTGTGCTTGTCATTACTTGAGTGTCAAGTCCACGCAAAGGTTACTTTTCCACCATAGTTCTTCATACCTTAGTGCATGCTCACCTTTTATATATCAAATCTTAGGATTGCTCAATACATGTTGGCATAACCTATCTATCATCATCAAATTCTCCCTTTTTTTCATCCCCTTTCATCAAAATCTCTATCCTTTTCACCCCCTTCATCCTCTTTCATCTTCCAATTCATCTGCTTCTTGATCCTCCTTCATTGATCCCTTCCATTTCAAGAGCACACTCATACACTCATGTTCTCCTAACCCGCACGAACCCTCGAGGCCCGAGCATACCATCACCTAATCGTTAATCTTTCCTTCATCCTTTTCCATCCTCCCATTGACTAGGGTATCAACTTTCATCCTTATCCTCTCTCATCTTTGATCATTATCCTCTCTCATCCACTATGTTTTAAACTTTTTTAATACAATGCCACTTCACTGCGTCATATCAAAAAGGAAAAATATAGACACTTAAAATCTGACCTTACCCAACCACACCTAATGTTTTCCTATCTTAAGTCATTAATTAAATAAATATCTATTATTTATTTAATTATCTCATCCTTTCCTATCTTTACCATAAGCCTTTAATTAAATAAATATTTTTTATTTATTTAATTATTATCCCTTCATCATGATCCCATTAATTAAATAAATACTTTATTTATTTAATTAATTTCCATTTATTTTCTATTTGTGTCCATATAATCCTAGCCCTTCCTCTTGTTCACATGGATCATAATCTAAATTTGTCCTCATGTGCCAAATATCCCTTCCACATGTCTAGCTAACTATTTGCTTAGATTCATTAAACCTAGACAACTACCCAAAAGTCAAACTATCTTTTCATCTTATCCACTCATCTCATTTAACCTCTTAATCCTAGCCATTTCCATAAGGATTTTTGTCCTTATCTCAATCCTAAACCTAGATCATATCCACCATGTGACACTTGTCATATGATTGCATCCTTGATCCAAACCCTAATACTCCTTCAATCTTAGCCATCCATCATCAATCATTTTGAGCCATTGATTTTTCCTCTCAAAGACTATATCTAGAGGATCTCATCCTTCATTTTCATATCTAAAATCTATTGTCATACCTCTCATCCTTCATTTTACTACTGAAATCACTTATCAAGCTATCATACCTACATGTTACCAAAATATCTATTAGTTGTAAGGCCCCACCTCATGTGTGTATACAAGGCCCCTTAACTTGTTATATGCTTTTCTTAAATTGATGACTAGATATATTGTGGATGATAAATAAGGTGATCTCTTAGCAATATTCTTGTATTCCATTTGAAATTATGTTTTATTGTCACTACCATAAAGGTGGAGTACACTTGTATACTAGATGGAAATACAAATTGAAATTTAATTGGATTATTATATGGTTAAAGTTTAGAATATTTAGCTAACAAATTAATGTGATATACAATTGTTACTTATGATCGTGTTGGTAATGTGCAGGACGGTAATAGTGCTAGCGTGAGAAGAGAAGACCATCGAGAGAAAATCAAAAGACTTTTCCTTAAGGATGTAGATTTGATCCCTTTTGGGGGGCCTAGAACAAGTGGAGTTAATGTATTGGAGGACTAAGGTTGGGAGGGCATTTAGCTGGGATTCATGTGAGGTATAAGTGGGGATTAGGTCTTGGAAACCCCTAGCTAAGTTTGAAACTCGGATGGAACCTTGAGTGGGCTTTTAATGAGAGTTATTTGTCAAGTTTTGGGGTAGGGTGCAAAAATAAACCCCCTAGGGTCTATACCATAGTGGTAGGGGTCAAGTGGGCATACAATAGTGCCCCTACAACATGATTTGACCCTTGAAAAGCTCTCATAATAGAGAGTGACGAATTTTGAGAAGAGGATGGGGTGGAAAGATGGAGTGGTTGTCCAAATGCATGTTCTCATTAATGGGGAAAGGACCTTCATTGATGGGAAGAGGTATGCTCCACACCTTCCCATCCAAGAGTTTCAATTTTGGAAACTCCTATATAGTTTGGAGAGGAGGAGAGTGTGGGGTGTTACCCACTTCTCCTCTTGAAGAATTGGAGTGGAGATGGTAGAGAGAATGAGAAGAGGAGAGGAGTCCACCTCTTTGGAAGGATAGAGATCAAGATGGCTTGGCTTGGAGAGGAAAGATGGATATAATGGTCCATCCCCTTCATCTAACAGGAAAGAGATAAGTTCTTCCTATTTCCATTTACCTTTGTTTGTTGGTTGTAGGAAGGTGACATAGTGTATGGGTCATGGTTGAAAATAGAAAACCTAGATGCATAGGATTGGTGTTATGCTAGCTTTATTTCTCTTGTAGAAATGAGAATAGACTCCATTTATCTTCGTGGAGCTAAACGAATTCCTTGCTTGGGGGTATGGCTAGAGCCCACAAGGCTCCATGATGCCATTACGGTAGGGTGGAGAGCAAGACTTAATTAGTTGTGTGTCCTTCATTGTATTCTCTTAAATTTATTTGTAATATGGAAATCTGGTGTTTGATGTAACATGAAAGAGAATGAAAAAAAAAAAGCAAGCCTAAACTTCCTTGCATGCAGATTCACTGCTTTCCTTATTTACATAAAATTGGTAATGTTGTGAGTTAAAAAGATGGGTTGCATATTTGTTCAATAAAAATGATGATAAGAGTAAGCTTAAATAAATTGTGAAATATTCATTATATTCTCAAATATTGTCGTAATAATTTAAACTAGCATTTTATTAAGAGGAAAATATGGACTAGAACATGCCCTTAAATGTTAGTGTGTTGTTCACCTATTTCTGAGTATCATTGTAATTAGAGGACTAATACTTTGTATGAAGGTAAATATGTAACATGTTTACATGAACAAAAAAATGATATTTCTCATATGTAGCTACAAGTGTTGTATGAGAAGTATAGCTAAATATTTTCTTTAGTTGTTGCATTATCAATAAAATAGGATGGTTTGAAAATTTAAAATAGGTAGATCTATCAAATAAATAAAAGAAATGTAAGGGAACCAGTTTTTCCTCTGTGAGAATTTAAATGTAACTTTTTCCTATTAATTTATGATAAAAACCCTAATCATTATCTATAATGTAAATGAAAGCTTCTTGGTATGAAAATTTATTCCGAATGTGGAATATGGAGCCAAGAGTAACAGGCATGTATTATGAAAAGAATATATATATATATATATATATATGCACAAAAAAAGAAGGAAGATTAACTAACATAATGAAATTTAGTTTTAGAAGAAAGTTTAAGGAAATTTAACAAAACAAAAAAAAAGAGAAAAGAAAGAGTGGTAAGAGGCTGAGCCTCCCCTCCTCATGAAGCGCAGCCCCCATGGGGCTTTCGTTGGCACTTCTTTAGCTCCCGGTAAATAACACTTAAGCCTCCTGTGTAATTGTGTTGCTAAGTAGTGAACATTCAACTACCTAAAACTCAACATATAGTGTTTAAAACCTTCAACTAAGGCATGTAGAACCTAGTCAACAATAAATTAAAAATGGCAAGAAATCATGGTAGGAGAGAACTTGGCATCAAGAGCCCAAAACCGATGCTAAGATTAGTTCCTATGTAATGTCAAACACTAGAGTCATTAAAAATGGAAGATACGAGAGAAGAAAAAAATGTGAGGAAGGAGGCTTCTCAGTTAAGGCAGCTTAGCAAGTGCAGATGCTATCGTTGGTTCTAGCCTTAAAGCTGATAGTCAAAATCTAGTAGTTGCATTATCTGCCCTATGAAATAAATGCTAAGTTGAGTTGGTAGGAGGAACAATAAGTTATGCAAGCTCACTGCTATTAATGTTAACATTAATGTAAATGTTGGAGCTTAAGCTACTTTGACAAGACTGGAAGTTGCAACCGCCATCATTTCGAATTGTATCCCAGTGACCTCCTTTGACCACGTCTCAAACATCATCGATGTTGCACTGCTATGTTCGTACTGGACATATAACTATACACACTGGGCCACTCCCTTGGGAAACTTGCACCATAGTCTTAGAGGCTGCAACAGTCTGTACTTTTAAACTATAGGTAGTAAGAGTATTTATTGTGGGGGTGTTAGGGGGAGACTACCCCCATGTCTATTCAGAATGCACAGTGTACCCATAAGTGGAAAATATAATTAGAATAGTTATGGCATCGAAAGTGCACCGCTGGAGTGTGCCGTAAAACCACCTTCATTCCACTAATGTGACGCTACCATTATTGTTAAAGTTGCAAAATATGATCGCACTTTGAATGACGAATGAATGAAATATTTTAATGACATCCATGATACTAAATAGTCTATGGGACTAAGACCAAATGTTCTAGTTTGTCTTCAAAACTTTTCCAAAATGAATTTCTCGCTATTAATTTTGACTACCAAAGCGGTCATCCATTGATCTTATCCTCCTCAAATAACTACTGCATATTGTCCACATCCAAAATATTTGTGTACTGATTACATATATTTTCATAGGCTGTGCATTCCATGATGAAGTGCCACTCCGTCTCTACCACTCCCTTATTACAAAACAAGCACGTTCTTTCTTCCCAAGTTTCCTTAGGTATCTTCCACCTACCAATCTCACATCTAAGATGGTGGGACCCTGTCCTCAATTGAGCAATTAACAACCTCACTTTCCCTTTAATAGTTGCACCTAAATAGGGTTTTTCTCCATGCTCCTTAGCCGGGTTAAACTCTTTGGTGTAGTATGCTTTTTTTTCACCCGATCTGATTTGACCACATGACAGTCTTGAATTTTTCCCTCATAGTTTTTTATTTCCCTATTGGTGCTAGAACATTCATGTAATTTGATGTCCCACTTGTTCAACTACTTGATGTTTTGTTTCATCCAAGTTTCCTTTCTTCGAACTAGCATCTCCTCCATAACTGTTTTGGACCATCGGTGGTTATCCATGTTTTCGACCTTCTTTAGATAACTTATCAACTGGGTTATCGCTGAAGCTTCCAGAGGAAAAGCCCCCGCTTTAGCTAAAAGAATTTCATAAGGAACAATGGCTTTAACTTTGAGATTGCTTGTTATGAGGTGTTTCTGGATTCTTTCTATTTGTCTCCAACTGCACTTTGACGCATTGCTTCCCCACACTTCACACCCATAAAGTACAACTGGTGTGACAAGTAAACCAAAAAGGGTTTTCTTGGTTTTCCAATCCCAAAGTTCAACTTTTCTACACCTATTTTGAAGTAGGTAATAGGCTTTCCAACCTCCCTGTATCCTTTTCGTTCTGCAAGTTTCCCAACTGAGCTTATAATGGAAGTCAATCCCAAGATATTTGTATTCTTTCACTATATCAAGTGGGCTGCCTTCAAAAAGAAAGGTATGCTGTTTAACTTTTCTATTCAATGAGTAAATCATGATTTTGGTTTTGGAGGTGTTCACTTGCATCCCAACTTCCTGACAAAAGTGTTCTAGGGCTTTTAAATGTTCTCTTAACCCATGAGCTGTTTTTGAAATTAAGATAAGATCGTCAACATATAGAAGTAATTTCACTACATAACCTGCCAATTGGATACCATCCCCACCATCCTTGCTTAACCAAGCTTCCAACTTATCAATGTATAGCCCAAAAAGCATGGGAGATAAAGGGAAGCCCTGCTTAACTCCAATGTCACTGACAAAACATTCTGACATACCTTCACTTGTTCTGATTTTAGCACTAACCTTCTCATACAACCTGTGAACAACTGCTCTATATGCATTTGGAATGCCTAATTCTTCCATCCTATACCATAATTTGTCCCTAGGCACCGTGTCGAAAGCCTTCTTAAAGTCTACAAAGCAACAATAAGCTTCCTCACCCTGAGTATCCCAAATTTTCTCAATCAAGTGTCTAAGGGTGATGTAGTGATCGATGGTAGAGTGCTTGGACCTAAAACATGCCTATCCCTTTGCTCTTTTGCCTTCATTTTCTGCCCATTTGCTGATTCTACGTTCAATCATGCTCCCAAATAGCTTTCCAAAGATAGAGTTGACGATAATTGTGCAGTAGTTAGATGGGTTATTGATATCACCACTTTTAAATAAAGGGATGACCACATTGGTAGTCCACTCCATAGGAAAACCTTCCCGATTGACATTGTTGAAAATTCTTTTTATGTGAGGAGCAAGAGTTTCAATCCCCCATTTTAAAAATTCAAACTGTAGCCCATCTATGTCTTGTGTTTTGCCGCTTGCTAAGTTCTTTATTCCTTGTTTAATATCATCCACATTGAATAGTTCCATTGATGTGTTAATAACAGGAGGGTAGTCTTTCTCATGGGCCCGCTCGTAAAGAAGTCTAGCATACTCTAACCATTGGACATCCGTAATATTGTTTTCCACCTTTTTCTTTTGTTGCAGTTCCCTCCAAAAGCCTTTAGGATTATGTTTCCCAAGAGTGATTAGTTCCTTCCTTCTTTCGTTTACATACTCTATTTTTTTGGACTACACTAATTTTTCATATTTTTTCTTATAATATTTGTCCATACCTCTCTTCTTTAGCGATCTCTTGGCTACCTTACATTCTTCATCGTACCACAGATTTGTCAGAAAAGTGTTTGTTGTCCCCACCTTGGGATGAGACCTTTTGCATGCATTTAACACCTTGTGTATTATTGGGATCAGCAAATTGTTGTGAATTTGGACATCAACCTCTTTTGCTGCTTTAGACTCCCCATTATTTTTCAAATCATGGAAATGTTGCTTAAGAGCAGCATTGAATAATTCCCTATTTTCTTGATTTATGAGGATTTTACCCTTGGGAAGGGCTTTTTTTTGCGTGTGCATAAACTGTTTACTGTGTTGGCTGATTGGTGAAATGCGTAGTTTGACCCGAAGAGGTAAGTGGTCAGATTTCATCTCGATAGGGCAGTCCTCAATATCAAATTCTACCAGTCTAGAACTAAAACTCTGGGAGCAA
>VDFB02115415.1:0-10577 GCA_007258455.2 Sequoia sempervirens | reverse complement strand
GGGGTTCCTTGGATTTCGAACATGAATTCATGGGTGAATACAAAATCATCAACAAAGATTCAAATAAGGGAAAAGAAACAACAATAATGTCAACACAAAATTCAGATGACCTTTCACAAGCATCCGCCTCAACCACTTTAGACCACAACATAACAAATTACACAACAACCTTTGACGAAGCTAAACAACTACCCGATCCAAAAGCAATGAAAAAGCTTTATGGAAAAGGTTATGAGCTTATGAAACAACTTTTAGATATAGTGGAAGCATGTGTACAAGAGCAAGGTATCCACAAACTTATCGATCCTATCATCACACAAAAAACAACTCATGGTCCTAGTTATTGTCCTTTGATAGAAATAACCAAGCCTTCACTGAACATCAATAATATCACAAACAATTCCTCTAAACCAACTTTAACTGTAAAGCATCCTGAACTAATCGACACTAGTGGTCTTCATCATTCTCCTTTACAAACAATCAAACAAACCAATACACCTTCGCTTAATGTCAATGTCATCTTGCAAAACACTAATGAATTGAATTTGTTAGACTTTACACCCTCTTGTAAAGAAGAGAACAAAATATCGTAATATGTAGAGTCTTGCATAGATATGACATCTAATACTAAGCAAGATGTATCTTTGAAGCAAACCATAGGAATATCTTCTCCCGTTGATCAAGAAGGTATTTTGTCGAGACTCCTCCAAGATCACCTGATAAACCTTCCTCCAAGAACTCGAAAGAAATGCTATTACAAGAATTCATTTTGCACATATCATAGAGTTCATGGTCATTCCACTAATGAATGCAAGGCTTTGAGTAGTAAAATTCAACATCTTAAGACGTTTAGTGCTCTCCCCTCTGTGGGGGAACCTAATTCCTCTAATTTATATTGATTTTCACTCTAGCATGCATTCCATTAATCATTTCGGCTCACTCTTGTCCTGCACTAAGTGGGGGCAAGGGGGTTTGATAACCTTGTGCTCGTATGTCACTTGGTGTGGCCTCTTTTGGCTAGTTGTTAACCTTTCATGAACATATAAGAGCAAGCTTGGGATGTGGATGACAAGCCTTAAGTTGGCTCGAATGTGACATTACCTTTTTCATGACATAGCTTCTCAAAAACATATGACTTGGCATAGGGCTTTTCGAGTAAGCTCTCATGTTCTTCTTCTACTTTAAAGCAATTGCTCATAGTCCTGGTGTTCGCAACCACTTTAAAGTGGGGGCATACATCACCACTCACATTTCATTGTGTGATTTTTTTCTTCTTGCAATGTGTTCTTTTCTTGGTAGGGTCATTGGGTTTGATTCCTTCCAAGAGCATGATATTTATTTGACTTCTCCTCTCTTGAGACATTAGGCAACAATGTCTCACAGCAGAGACTCCGTTTAACTAAGAAAAATCCCTTCGAGCACACCTTACACTATTTTCACATTTACAACAATTTATATATGGCCACCTTGCATAATACAACTTGCATGTATGTGGTTCCATCATGTTTATCTATGAGTGTCAAGCATACAAAGTTTTTCTTACCTTATAGAGCTTGAAAACCATTTTCATTATGGCACCTTATTAAAATTATCAGGAGGTATAACTTTGGGTATGGTTGATGGAAATCCTACTCGTGCATGACTTTTCCCCATAGCCACCTTGTGTATTTCACCCTGGACAAACCGCAAGTTCTATGGCCCTATGAGACACGGGGACTTCTCACTCATTGCATAAACCAAGAGTTTGCATTGCCTTAGAGTGAGTATGCATATTTGGAAAAACAACCTAGATCCTGGATCCACAACGTGTTGACAAATGATCGAAGCTTGATCCACCTTTTCATTTTCGCTTTTCTCTTCTTCCTAAGTTCTTGCCATTGCATGATTGTGTATCTTGTTTGGTTGCACATCATTCACCTTCTGTGTGTCCTTTTGCACTCATTTTGGTTTGACTTAGGATCTTAGATCATGGGGGCTTGACCGCCTTCTCGATCTTTTTTATCCTAGGCCATCTACATTGGTACAATTGGACCTCTCTTGAATGTCTACTTTAGTGTGAGTTTGAAGCAAGTTCATCCTCTCACTAAAGTGGGGGCTAAATGTACCGTAGAAAAAATTATTGCTTGCTTGATTTGGGAATAATTGATGATAAATTGGACTTAATGAGGCCTTGATTCAGTGTTGTGTGGTGTTTTACACATCCACACTAGGTCTTGGACCCTTGCAAACTAAATAAAATACATCGAACAATGTCTTGTAAAGGTGTTGTAAAATATTTTCACACTTTTCTAGACTTAATGAACCCATCTTCCCTAAATTCAACATTATAAAATGTATTTTCACATCAATCTAGAAGGCTTGTGAACTAAATTTAACTTTAATATAGTGTTGTAATGTGTTTTACACATTCATATTAGATGTTAGCCCTAGGCTGCGTGACCTACTTGGAGCGGCTAGGAAGTGTATTTAATCACACTTTCTACCACCTGTGTCCCAAGCCCTAAACAACTTCTACATCATCACATTAGGCCCCCTATGACTCTACACAGCATCCCTGAGGCATAATTTGATCACACATATCAAGGAAACAACAGGCAATTGGAATTCTCATTCCCTCAACAACAACTCCATTTGGCATAATGGGCCTCTTTTGGGGACTAATTCACCATTTGTAGGTGAATGAGTCCCTACTAAGTGGCAGTACTGATTCACCAAGGTGGCATGACTAGTCCCATTTGGGCTATTTTTGAGTGGAAAAAACTAGAATTTAAGTTTATTATTCTTTCATGTTGGCCTTAGATCTATTAATGGGTAAATAAAGAAGAATTCCTATAAATATAAGTCTCTAAACCCTAATTTACATATTTTAACTCATTCACAACTCATTCATCATTTGTCTTTCACTTCAAGTCAAACAAGTTAGGGTTTTATCATCTCAAGTCACCAAGATAACATTTTTCAGACATTCAAGGGCAGATTCTTCATGTTGTTGCAACAATCCAAGATCAATCATCATGATAAGGTATTAATCCCTTCATTTCATGTTCATTCTTCATATTATTTATTCATTTGGTTTAATTACCTAAAAGGGGTTTGACCAAGGAAAACCCCCATGCCCTAACATCCAACATTTTCCTTCTCTTCTTACGTGTTTGCTGATTTAGGCATCTTGAAGACTTAGAAATCATTGAAGATCAAGTTGCAAAGTTGTTGAAGACATCTCCTTGTTGACTAAGGAAAAATATCAACAAAAAGTCACTTTCAAACCCAAAAATCAGACTTTCGGAGGCAGACACTTGTTAGGAACTTAAGAGCAGACCGAGGGCTTTAGTTTCCACCTTTGAATTTTTAGAAATTCAAAAGTGGACTGATTCACAATCAGTGGCGAATGAGTTCCACTACCATGTCTAAAAAGGGTTTTTGCAATTTTGGATACCCATTTGTCTGAAACGGGCTCTAGAATAATTTCCCAGACCTGGAACTAATTTGCCCAGAATGGCGAATGAGTCCCAGTAGGCCAAATTTTTAGTATCAACAACATTCTAGATGTCATTTCCAGTCTCCATCAAGTTCTCAAGTGCACACTTCTAGTTTCATCAAATTTTGTTATAGTTTGCTTTCATTTCTAGGTGTTTTTGCATATCACAATGTGTTTTCCAACAAGTTGCATTTCAATAGTTTTCACTTAATGATCAATACATTTTATCAGTTATTTGCATTTAGTTCATCTCATCTTGGCACATTTCATTCATATTTCCATTATACTTGCATTAGTTTGATTGAACCACCTAGATTTTGGGGTCAATAACTCTCCTTTAGGTGAAAAAACCTAAGAGTGCAAGAGAAGTAGATAGCACCCAAAAATCTATGGTTCAAATATGAGAATAGGAATTCATTTATATTTCTCATGTTGGCCCCTCTTATAATAAATAATCTCTTTTTATAGCCTCAAATCCCTCTTACATGAAAATCCCACTTTGAATCTTAAATCTATAAATATTATGGAATTAATGGCTATTTTTTCTAATCCCACAAGGAGTGAGTAGTTATAAACAACTATTGAAATTATTAAAATAAAATTATATGTTGTTATAATGATAATAAGTATTTTGATTCAATAAGTATACAACAAAAACATCATAATCAAGAAGATATGTTCTATTTGTTTTAAATAAAGATTCAATTTTTCAATAATAGTATAATGATTTGTCAAGATTGAAATTTAATGTCCTTCATACAACATTGATCTCATTTTAAATGTGCCCTCCCTATGAGATCATTAACCTACTTTAATCTTAAATTTGAGTTTAAAAAATGATATATAAGGAGAAGTTTGAATTGCTTTTAAACTTATTAAAAAATAGTTTTATAAAATTGACTAATATGTGCAAATCAAACTTTCTAATTTTATTACTTAAAAATAATATGCAGCTATAAGATAAATACTAAGATTGAATATTTTGGTGTGATGATTTAAAAACTTTTTTAGGAGTACAAAATATATTTGTAAAAGTGTCATTGTGAAAAAATTGAACTCGTCTATAGTGGATAATGTTCAATTCTTTGCAAAGCTAGCTTGAATCACACCAAGTACTTTTGATTTTATAAATTTATGCAAATGTAGATGCAATTTAAGTTTTTTAATGCTTAGAATAGGAAATTTAAATATGTTTTTATGGAGAAATCTAATTGTGATTGCCACCCTTATGTGGGTGCCTTCCTTGGCCATTGTGGATAGAATTCTATTTTGAGAGCATCATTATGGGTGTCATGCACAACAACAAGAACCAAAACTCACACGTGAATAGATCAACGACAAAAATAATTCATCTCATTTGTCATCAATTGACATAGAAAGAAATAAAGATGATTAATTTCTCTCACTATTTCTTGTTTTTCCTCTACTACGATTTCAAAGACATTGTAGCATGCCTAAGCATGTTTTATCCACTCACTTAAGAGGAGATGTCCATGGTCTTTAGCATGCCATGCGAGTTATTTGAAGCCAACACCTTCCTCCACATATTGCTCAACTTAAGCTCTTTCTCTTTGCTTTTATATCCTTGCACTAGTAGTGAGGATAATCATTATAGCTCTTGGTCTTTAATTTGTATTTCTTCTATCAAGACTTGTGTTGCATTTGGGGGTGATGCTCTCTAGCTCTATCTCTTTGTCAATGTTTTTGTTAACATATTAATTTCTTAAGTAGGAGGTATTTTCGACAGTGTGTCAAATTATGATATTGTTATCAAGATTCAACCGTGTAGTTTTACGAGCAAACTCATTGACCCATGTGTTCATGAGTAGTGGTTCACAAGAACCCATCTCGCATGATAATGAATGGTCCACTTAACACTCATTGCATCTAGGTGATGCTCACAAAGGTGAAGCATTGGGCCTTCCTGAGAGGTCACCCATCCCAGTACTACTCCAGCTCAAGCACACTTAACCACATAGTTTTCCCCAAGGTTAAGCCCACTTAGCTTGCAACCCCATTTGCAAAACCTTCATCAAGTGTTGTGCCTTATGAACCATTCATTATAGGGCCCCTTTAGCTCATCAATTGATAATTAGGAGGTATTTTCCACAACATGCCAAATTATGATATATTGCTATCAGGATTCAACCATGTAGTTTTACGAGTGACCCATGCTTCATGAGTAGTGGTTCACAAGAACCCATCTCTCATGATAATGAATGGTCTACTTAGCACTCATTGCATCTAGGTGATGCTCACAGAGGTGAAGCATTGAGCCTTCCTAGGAGGTCACCCATCCCAATACTCTAGCTCAAGCACACTTAACCACAAAGTTTTCCCCAAGGTTAAGCCCACTTAGCTTGCAACCCCATTTGCAAAACCTTCATCAAGGGTTGTGCTTGATGAACCATTCATTATAGAGCCCCTTTAGCTCATCAATTGATAAGTAGGAGGTATTTTCCACAGCGTGTCAAATTATGATATTGCTATCAGGATTCAACATGTAGTTTTATGAGTCAAATTATGATATTGCTATTAGGATTCAACTGTGTAGTTTTACGAGTCAAACTCATTGACCACTACTCATGAAACATGGGTCAATGAGTTTGACTTGTAAAACTACACAGTTGAATCCTGGTAGCAATATTATAATATTAATTTCATTCTTACTTATTTTGTGTTCAACTTATTTCTAATGTTCGTGTTCAACTTATTTCTTCTTATAATTCCTCTATTCAGATTTAATTAACTGCTATGTGACACTCGATAAACACCCACAATCAGAAGCTTAACTCTACATAACTACTACATAACTACTCGATTAGAAAAATAAATCAATAAATTTGATGTATTAAATTACATTATAAAATTCTAAGTCTCTATATTCACTCAATACTACTTTTAGAGTTGCAAGGAATTATCGATATAACCATTGCACTCCTTTCCGTGCAAGTGCTAGTTTATTGTTTCTTAAAGTATGTCTACCAAGAGTCTAGTTGGAACAAAACACAAAACCTGACCGACTAGGGGAGAGGACCTAGTAGTTATGCACCCCAACTTCGCACTTCTAATTATCCTACATGGAAATTTCAAATTACTCCCAATTTTTTACAACTTACTTGGCAAGTCCCCTGCTTATAACTAAGTTTTTAGGGTCACACCATCAAATATGATGCCACATCAACATGCTTTTTGTCAAGGTGTCCAAAAAGACCCAAAAAAAAGGTGAGACCAATACTTGTGCATTCATAACATGTTTTATTGAACGCTGATGTGGAATCATATGATTGGTTTCTTTTTAGATCAAAGGAATACATTTTGTTTAATTATGGGTAGTCACCATCAACACTAACAAAAGTCACAACTATTGATCCAATATTGATAAAAATATTGGACGTTATATAAACATCTACCAGGTACGGGTCCTCTCCCCTATGCTGATCTCGATTCCAGGAATACTCGTTGTATTGTTTGAATGGATCTAAGCTTGATATTGTTTAGGTGGTTAGCTTGATTTTTCCTAACCGTGATAGTTTATTTTATGCGCAATGCCTGCTAAAAACAAACATTCAAGTTGAAAATTAAAGGTACAGAGACATTTTTTTTTAGTAAAATACCATTTTCATTGGAAAACACGTACAATGGGACCCAGTTAGTGCGTTGCAGGCATTTAAAAAAATTATTTGTCACGAGTTGTTGTGGCTTCATTCACTTTCCTTGTCATTTCCAGGAATTAATTCACATGTAAGTGCATCGCTTCGTTACGACATTTTATCTTATAAATCCATTTAGGTTATAGAGAAGCAATGATCTTCATGTATTTGAATTGTTGTTTTTCCTGTTGACTTATTTGTGTCCACTCCTTTGGGCTAAAGAAACCCTGGTCCTCAATAAATGGAATTCCAGGACTTTCTTGATTCCAAAGAGATGAGATCCAGAGATTTGTTTTCATTTTCTTGTACCATCTTCTCTTTTTGGGTTCAAATTGTTATATTCGAAAAGAGATATGCAGAGTACCCTTCATGTTTAGGTGGGTTGGCTTTCAAGGTCAGGAGTATCCCTGTTTTTATGATGTGACGCCATTCGATCTTAGCTGCCGATCCATGAGATTGTATGCATTCAGCCAATCATGGTGCAGAGGGTATGGGGATCTGGTTGGGAATTTTCTCAAATAGTGTACTGGTTTACCCCTCTCTCTCAATTTGAAGTCAATAAGTGGAAGCATATCTCACAGACTTAGAGCTAAGAAAATACTTCTTGCTTCGAGAGATAAATGTCTTGGTAAGCTCAACAATCAACAGAAACAGATATTCATTCACATTCTATGTTTTGTATCTGGAAGTATGTGGAAGCAATCAAGATGGAGAACTCAACATACAATTCCAACTTTTCAAGACAAGTGCCTTGTTGAACTGGAAAGCGAGCATATCTGCAAGACAAGTGCCTTGTTAAACTGTTATGAGCAAATCTAATCTTCAAGTGAGCAAAGCTACAGAACTATACAACGAGCAAATCTGCAAGATAAGTGTCTAGTTGAATTGTAAAGCGAGCAAATCTAATCTTCAAGCAAAAAAATTTGCAAGATAAGTGTCTTGTTGAAATGTAAGGTGAACAAATTTAAATTTCAAGCATGCAAATTGCAAGATAAGTGTTTTGTTGAACTGTAAAGTGAGCAAATCTAATCTTCAAGCGAGCGAATCTGCAAGGTAAGTGTCATGTTAGATAAGTATCTTGTTGAACTATAAAGCGAGCAAATGTAATTTAAGCAAGCAAATATGCAATATAAGTGTCTTGTTGAACTGTAGAGCGAGCAGATATAATATTCATGGATATTGCATCTTTTTAAAGGCTAGCAAATCTAATCTTCATGGATATTGCATGTTTTCTAAAGAACAAATTTAATCTTCATGGATATTGCATACTTTTAATAAATCTAATCTTCATAGATATTACATGTTTTTCTAATCAGAGAATGAAAAGCCTGATTAAACTTCTAGGATATTGCAAGTTTTATTAAGGAATGAAGAACATGGTTGTGTACACTTAAACCACACATATTGTGTTTAACTAGAAGTTAGTAAAATCAGACCTTCACGGACATTGTATGCTATTTTAATGAGTGGGAGAACTCAAGAGTGTGACTGTAATTTGATGCGAGGAAGCATGACTTTTCTCTCCAACATATAATAAAGGAAGCTTTTTGTAGCATGCCTTTATTCCTCTGCTCCATTTACTCATATTCAAGTTTTCACGATTTGCTGGAAGAACCAATTATTGCAGCGTAAATTGGACCCTCGTCAATACCGATGGCCTTTAGCTTGAGGGATTCTGATTCAATGGATGTTTGAAGAGATTGTGGCAGAATGATGCACAGGTATTTTCTTCTTTACAGAAACTAATCCTTCGTTTTAGACTATGCAGTTTGGTATTTTAGTTTGGTTAAGAATGCTTATCATTTTGGTATTTTGTTGAGGTCACTTAGATGTAATCAGTGTTAAGTGGATTATTTAGAATCATAAGAAGTGGGTTCCTCTGAGTTACTAATAACTAAATCTGTGGTAATCAAATTTAACTCAAAAGTAAACATTGAATCTCAACAAATCATCTCATGATATTTTCCATTATTAATTAGCTAATATGAAGAATTTAATTGCGAATTTCAGGTTCAATTCCAGTTGATAAAGATAGCTCTTCATGAAATGTCATTGCAAGAGGCTACAAATTCATAACAAATATTAAATTGTTTGGAAATTCATCCCAAAAAATGTCATTTGATGAGAGGTCTTTATTAGAATCCCTAGAAAAGTCACCTATCTGAGAAGCTTACTTAGAATTGGTAGAAATGTCATTTAATGTTCCTATGAATTTAAATTATTGTTAGTTTTGTTTTTTCATATTTAAAGAGTATTGTTGAGTTTATTACACCATAGGTGTTCTCTCTGTAGGGAGCACTTGAGCAGGTATATCTATGATGGTTTGATTGAAAGGACTGTTAAAAAGCCTGTCAGTAGGATTCTAAAAATCAGTGGATCACATTCGATGTCAATTCCTTGTCAAATAGACTGACTTTGTCTACTTCGTCTGGCCTAAGGTTCGGCCACTTCTGTTAGGGTTTCTGATGGTTCTGTTAATATTTGCACTACAAATAAGGATTTCCCGGTTTTGTGTGTATAGGTGATAATTTGATTAAGCTGGACGATGGTGACTGGGAGTTTACAGATATGCGAAATAGGTTTTTGGCCATCTTAGCATGGTTGGAATATGTCGCAACTTGCATCAGAGTGTTACCACACAGTCTTGATTTGAGGCTTTCCAACAGCATGTTGATATTATTACGAGCAAGAATGGAGGTGATGCAAATATCAGGTATGTCTGGCATGGAACCTCCAAGGATGTTTTCTGTGGAATAATAAAACATGGTTTTGGACAGCCTAAGACCCTGAAACATGATGCAGCTCTTAGAACTGGAGCCTTGCACCTACAAATTGCTCTTATCACTTATGTGAGGTAAGTGGATCTTTGTGTTTTATCCTTTTGTGTTATTACTCTTAGAAATTTTGTTACATTCTGCTGTTGTATAGAACTCAGAAGTAGAAACAAGTTAACCTGGAAATGATATATTTCAAATTGTGTTGTTTGTCAATGGGCTCTTGGTCTATTGGTTAACCTGAATGGTTCTGAATGATCCCACCAAGGATCAAGTTTTTCTGAGTGCAAGACCCTGACACCATAAGGGATGAGGCTGGGATTGTGCCCCAGGCCACTTTGGCAGAATGGATATCCTGTTGATGTTTGTCATTGATGTCAAAGGTTGATGGTGCAGGTTGATGGAGTTTGTTGATTTGATGCTTGATGCATCTTCAGTGAGTTGTTTCACGGTGTTGATCACTTCATCGAGGTGCTTGTTGATTCAATGTCAAAGAGATTGATGGTGTTGTTGTACAAGTGGCTCATTTTGTGGTTCATCTTGTGATGTTGAGGGTTTGATGTCAAATGTATGTCATCATTCAATCAGTGATGTTGAGTGGTGTTGACAGGTACTTGTCAAAGGTATTTAGTGGAAGAGGGTTGCTTAAAGGCATGATTGAAGAAGGCATAG
>VDFB02115414.1:0-10683 GCA_007258455.2 Sequoia sempervirens | reverse complement strand
CAATGTATAATAGACCAAAAAACAAGTTCAACTTCTAAATACATATCAACTTCAAGGTTCAGTATCAATAAAAATTATATATCATAAATTTTTTCAATTGAAACTCAAAGCTTTTGTCACTTTTGTGTGGGTGGTGCTGAAGTAGATGGTATAGTTGCAGTGTCGTCAATAGGAGCCTCAATAGGTGCCTCATCCATAGTGATAGGATCAAGCTGTGTGTGTGAAGAAACTGCCTTTGCTGGCTAACCAAGCTTGCCTTCTTCCTCCTCATATGCTGCTACTTCTGCTTCCCATTCAGTTGCCTCTACCTCCTTGTCCAGCTCAACTAACTCATCATCACTTATCCATGGTTCCACATCAATCTCATCAGGCTCAACAATCCAATATGAGAATGGATCAATGTCATCAAGGTTAAGTGCTTCATGTGAACTCCGCCCTTGTACCTTCTCATGCAAGCAAAGTAGACAAGGTCATTCAAGTGCTTTTGAGTCAACCGATTGCTTCTTTGTGTGAATGACCTCAAAGACACTTCAGTTGCACTCACAACTAGATGCACTACAAGGCTGAGATAAAATACGAATGACAACCTTTTGAAGATTAGGCGTTGTGGCACCATAATCTTGCCACCACAAATCTGCAAGGATAACAATTGCCATTTATAACTTAGTAAGGATTTAATAAACTTAAACATTAACATAAATAGTAAAATAATATTAAACACATGAATTTGTTACCTGGCTGTAGAGTGTTTCTCCTACGAATGCAATCCTTGGAAGAAAACAATGGCCCTTTGGCCTTCTTATAGCTCTGTATCTCATCAAGTATGAGGTCTCGAAGGTCATCATTACTAACAAATCTCTCAATACATGTGTTGAGGCCAACAAGAACCTTTTCATCTGCTTTGAAAGTTGGAGAGATAAAACTTGGGGTTCAAAAAGTAGGCAACATCATGAATATGTTGGTGGAGTTGTCAGTTCCACCTATGATCTATTATGTGCCATATGGGTTCATATTTGGTCTTGTTTGACCCATATAAATGCTGAATTGCCACTTTGGCCTTATCCATTGTCTCATATAGATACCCCATGGGGCTTTTATCCCCATCCACCAATCATAGAACTCTAAACAACAGTTTTGACACCTAAAATATAAAAAAGTTAATAAAATCAGCAATTTGTAATATTAGAAAGCAAAAAAATAAATCATCAATCAAAGTTTGAAAACTTACATTGATGATCTCCTCCATTAGTTTGGAAAATCTATCATCAAAAATGGTCTTCACGACCTTTTCTGCTTCAGGCTTCCTGCAATAAGGACTCTCCAACCATCTTTCACTCACAAACATGCGCTTGAGGTTGGGCAATGTAGCTAAAATACTCTGCAAGGTGAGGAAATTGGTGGCAAAGTGTGACTCCTGATCGCACGAGATCCTTACCATCGGTGTGCTCTCTCATGAGACCTAGGACCCATGTGTGATTGTAGATGTACTTTGTTATATTCCTTCCATCTTCAACCACATTCTTCACCCAACTTAGTTTCCCTATGTCCTCAAGGAGCAAGTCAAGACAGTGGGCAACACAAGGGCTTGAAGATAATGTTGAATGCCTCGCCATTAGAAGTTTACCGGCTGCCACATATGCAGCTGCATTGTCAGACACAATTTGAATTACATTTTGAACCCCCACTTCCATCACCACCTCATCCAACATGTTGCACAAGGTCTTTGCATTTTTTGCTTCATTAGAGGGATCAACTGATTTCTGCCATCCATCCACCCATTAGATATAACGGTGCAGCCATTCTTTTCCCACATTCTCCTCTGCTCCTCCACTAGTCGGTGTGTGTTTTGGACCTCATTCTGCAATAATGGCCCACTTAACTCATGACGACTTGGGGCCTTAAACCCCTTACCTGCCACGGTCAATGCATTGACCAACCCTTCCCAATAAGGACTAGAAGCAACATTGAACAAAATATTGTTGTAGTACTAAAATCTAGCACATGCCAACTTTGCCTCATTTTGCAATTCTTTATTCCAAGAAGTACCTTCCAATGAAGGTTGTGTAGCAGGAGTATTACGTAGAACAAAAAATCTAGAACTCAGTCTGCCCACACTTCCATTTCCTAATCCTCATATCCGTGGTCGAAGAGAAGAAGAGCCCCTCATATCTCTTTGTGACCCTGTAGAACTAAAATTTGCATATGGGGCTGCCATTGCCTTTGCTGTTCTCTTTATTTTCCTTTTTCTGGTCATATGCTGCAAGGAGTGCTTTGGCCTCCTCCCTCTCAACCTCTTCGGGTGCCTTATCACATGGTCTAGCATCTCGGCAAGGGATTTGTGCAAGGTGGTATTTCAGTTGGTTTATGCCACCAAAAAGAGACTCGGTGCAATGGTTGCAAATAACTTCTCGCACTGCACCTGGTGTTCCATGTTTCTAGCAAGGATATATTGGTTTGCCACCACTCTTTTTACTTGCAGAAGCCATATTCTTTTAGGTGGGTTGTGTGCAAAATACTTAGCGAAAAAGAAACAAGATAAGCATTAAGAGATAAAAAGTGAAGTTAAACAATAAGGCACATCATAGCAGAAACTGCATTGCAATCTTGGAAGCCTCAAATACAAAAAAATTAAAATAGCACCATACCATGGAACTTGTTTAGAGTTAGATGTAGGAAGCGAACTGATCCTAAAATATGAAAATAAACTGTTGATATAAAATGGAGGAATGTGATTGCTGTTTTGTTCTTTAAAAAGTGGTATAGTAATGGCCAAATGACCATCGGTGCCAGAAGAATCATTCAAAATTTGCTGTGATAGAAGGCAATTTGGACTTTGGAGGGATAACAAACAATGATCAGGTCATGTGAGACTGCAACGACCTATATAGTGCTAGTAAAACCTCTGATAATGTAAATTCTATCACCCAAACTAAGCTAGCTACACGTTAAAGTCTATATCATAATATGCACTTATGTTTATGTATATTTATATATATATATATGCTGTATGCATGCTCATTCTCCTTTTCCCATTTTTTTGTCTTATATTTTAAGCTTTGCATTTCTTTTTTTTCATTTTAATTTTTTGAGTAATTGATAATTTTATACATTTTGTCTTGAATATCTTATTCTATATTTTATATTTATTATATTACTTGCCAAGTATATATTTAATATTATATATAAGCAAGGGGAACTACTGGACGCGCTTCTAAATGTGACCTTGCTTGAACGGACGCCCCGGATCTGGGACTGCCCTCACATTCCGCACCGGCCGCCACCAAAGCGCCGCCGGAGACGGGGAGACGTCTCACGTCTCCAAGGAAACTTCCTTGGAGACGTCTCCAAGTCTCCTGGGGAGACGTCTAGGAGTTTCTCGGGAGACTGGGAAACGCCTAGCCGTCTCCCGTGTTGAGACGCGTCAATGGACGCATAAAACAAATTTTAACTTAAAATTTTAGTTTATTTTTATTTTCTTGTTGCCCTAAGTTGGCCTTTGCCTTGAATCCTAAGTGGTACATGGCTAGACCAGGTAGAGTGACACCGATTCAGGATGATGAGGTGAAGGCAGGTTTCTTTAGGTGCATAGAGAAGATGTATGATTCTACAGATGCCAGCACAATTCGCACTGAGTGGACCAGATTTGCCACTCTTAGAGGCTATTCAGATGCAGCAAAGGTGGATATAGTTTCTATGGCACAGGAGGACCCACTTTTGTGGTGGAATTGTCATGGTTCGAAATCTTTGACCACCACTCTAGCTATTCGTCTGCTATCCCAGGTTTCCAGTTCTTCAGCTGCTGAGAGGAACTAGTCTACATATAGCTTCATCCACTCTCTTAAGAGGAACAGACTTACCTCTAAGAGAGCAGAGAAGCTTGTGGCTGTACACAGTGCTTTGCATCTCATGGACCGCAAGACAATTGTGTACAAGGAAAGTCCAGCAGCACGATGGGATGTGGAGCCAGAGGAGCCTTCACAGATTGAAGAGGATGATCCTACCACTTCAGATGCAAGGCTGGTTGGTGTGAGCTTGAGGGATCTTGACCATGTGGAGTCCAGCAGTTCCAGTGATGGGGAGTTTGGAGATGATTAGAGGCCTCCATTCACTACATTTTGAGTTTCGACATTTTGGCATTTTGTCTTTTCAGTTTTCATTTTGTAATGCTACTTATTGTAATGAACTAATGATGAATCATGTAATCAATTAATCATCTTTATAGACTTTGTCATATCATCAATGTTATTCATATTTGGGCCTTTGGCGATATAATAGAAATCTCCAATTTGACAATTCAAATATCTTCGTATTTAGATTTAGTATTTCAAATTTTGCCATGTTATAAATTTACTAATTTCCTATAGTTTCATTTGAAATGTAATTCTTATACTGCTATACTATTATACATCTTTTCAAAACTAGTTTTTCAAGTACTATAAGTATATGTATAACTATATCAGCGCCACCCCCCCGCCACCCCCCCGCCGCCGTCCCCCCGCCGTCTCCCTGCCGTCCCCAAACTAAGGCCCGTTTCTCCTCCTCCTCAAACGCTGCTTTTCCCTCCTCTGCCCCCGTGCCCGCGGAACACTCAGATATAAGAATCTAAGATAATAAAATATTATAATATATAGTCATATGGTAACTATAAGTCTATAGCTATATAACTATATACCAAAATTTGGATGAAAAGTTGGATAATAAATAAAATATAAGATAATATAATAATAATAATTATTATATTCTAGATAATCAACTTTGCAACAAAATAGTCATATAATATATCTCGTAATCGTATATTATCATAATATAATAATATAACAAAATATAGTGGCTTGATATTGTAATGTCCCCATATTAGAGACATAAAAATACACATAATTTCTTGTTCACGATTAAATCATTTTAGGTTTCACATCTTAGGAATAAGTCAATCCAAAAGGCATTATCATCTAAACCATAAATTAACATGGTTAATTATGGCTTCTTCTCCTAATTGGAATAGAATTTCTCCTTGTCTCCACTTTCCTAGCCTCATGGGACGGCGATTTACTGTGTTAAGGGGCGCGTGAACGCATCTCAAAGTGGACTCCCTCAAGGTGTTCCACCCATCTTGGGATCATCCATCAATGGGCGATTTACCAGCTCTTCCCCTCCACAAACGCACAGTCTGATGCTAGCAAGTGAGAGTTGGTGCCCGAATTCTATCCTTCAGGGTAGAGTCATAAAAGCTCCATGAGATACCATAATTGTTGTAAGCAATATTATCATGGCTTGACAAATAACATACATTGGAAAGTGTCATTTAATCTCTATGTATTAGCTATCATATTACATTTAACCAAATTCACCCATCATCACAGATTGGAGTGGTTCATTACATTCACTGATATTTAGTCTAAGAAGAAATGGGTAAGTTATTACACTTTAACCCATTGTCCCTAATAACTCAAATTCAATTATATCATCCTTAATGTTCTTTAGTTGGTTGAGAGTACTTACCTCTGAATACTTACTCTTGGACTTCTTTCAAACTTATTTCCTTGAGCCCGATCTTGATGCGATGATGTGTCTTCTTGAGAGTCAATTGTTCTTGTTTCTTTGCACTCAAAAGATATCATTAGTGTAGCTCAACAACTAAGAATCTACCATCCGTAATTAGATTAAGCATCATAATTATTTGTAAGGCTCAATACTTGCTACAAGTATCGTTATCTAGATAAGTACATGCCAATGTTTCTAAATAACTCAATTTATATATACCTTTATTTCTATATGAATATGTGTACATGTATTCTATTCCAATATCATTATATAGGTAGTGCATATGTATTCTTCCCTACATCATTATTCATATGCATATATATATGTAATACTCGTATCATATTATTCATTATCAAACTTATCTATATCTAAGTATAAATAGTCTTACAATATATAATTAGATATATTAATAACCATGACATACTTGAATACATTTGTAAGTCTCCAATGAGATTTAAGATTATTAATATACCTGAAACCTATTATGCCAATCGCAGATATCTCTAACCTTTATCCAAAGTATGACAATACTATACCTCCCTCCATATCTTCTCCAGCCGTGATGATGATATGAGTATATTGTGCCACATAATGTAGGGACCCGAACCTCATCCTCTATTTACTGCCCTGCATCTGGCCAGGTTAAAGAGAATGTTCTATCTGACATTATTTCTACCTCGTTTTCCTTCTACAACATATGTTCCATCATTCCTTTCTATTCCAGCGATTATTGTGTTCTTTTCTTCCTCTCATACTCCCTTAACTGAATCTACTCGAACCATTTCCTTTATCCTTTATTTATAATTGCATATATTATATCGATACTCAATGTAGTTTCTTTTCGCTAAAGACACAACAACCACATAAACAATACAAGACCCAATGGAACATGGCAAGGATTGATTGAAGATGATGGTCTTGTATTTGTCGTAAGCAATATTGGAATTCAACGGTTTCATCACTATTAGTTGGGTTGATGATTATTCTTCCTTCTTCCTCGTTATTATTTCCTTCCTTTTTCATTCCATTCCTATTCATGCTTTAATTTGAAATTGGTTGCTTTATATAAATGACTCGATCTGCCTATAGGCACGGCCCTTCATGCTTCATGCCTTTTGGGCATTAGTCACACCTCTCTAGAAACTACGTAACCCTTGCATATGGTAGTTGCTCTTTTCATTAGACATGGCTGTTGATGTGGTGATGGCCGTTTGTTTTATTTGTTAATTACAATGCCTTCTTTACTAGGAAATCGTTGTTGTTTAAGAATGGTTAATATGCCTCCATAGGAATCAATACCTTTAGATTCCTTTATTTGCTGTTTAATATATTTTATTTATTTAAATATTTCTTGTTTTATATATTTATAATGTTATATTTGATAATTATAATATTTAAATTGCTATTATTCATTTTGTTAATATTATATTATGATAGTAATATTAAATTGTTAATATTTGTAAATAGGTAATTTGTCATTTATTTTATTTATTTGTATCTCCACACTTAGTTATTTTAATATTCTATTTTAGGGACATGACAGATATAGTCATATTGCAAGTATAAAAAAAATAAAAAATCGTGTATTATATTTTTTGCCAGGTGAATAATTTTGAGTTGTAGAATGTAAAATTACAAGTATAGAAAAATCACTTATTTTATTTACAAATCGTGTGATAAAAATGGCGAAAAAATACTTGTGGTCGCGTGCCCTCTGTTTTTAACCTTTTCACCATGGATGAAAAACGAGATTAGAAGTCACATTTTGTTTTGCTTTATAACCTAATTGTTTTTTTTTGGACTAATTTTTGACCTGGTAATCGTGTGTTTTCACGCTTTATACTGGAAAAAAGCGCTGCAAGTTTTGGATTTACTCGAGCGCAAGTTACTCACCGCCACTAATGGTGCACGAGTAATTGCAAGTTATGCGCTTTTATTGCGAGTTTTGCATCTTGGGTTGACCATTATTCCCATGTGCCTATCATGTGTTGGAAGTTGCAAAAGTCCTAAAAATTCTAAGTTTGGGGTGTAGTTGGTCATTTTCTCTTGCGCGGTTGAAATTTACCATCCTAGCATACCTTTCCTTTGACCACTTTTTCCCTTGTCTTTGTAAGAGTTTCAAACTTTCTCATCTCGACATGCTTTTCGTTTGATCTTCAACTTTTGACACTTTGGAGTTTGCGATTTGGACACATCTCTAACTTGTTACATTTGGGCATGAGGTATGGCATATCCCTAATCCCCGACTATTGATATTTCCTTGCATATATTTTTTGGGGTCAAATGTGTTAGTTTTCAGATCAAAAATGCAAATAAGCAGAAAATACAACACATAGAACAACGAGCACAATATTTTACCCTGGGAAAACCGTCCTACTGGAGGAAGAAAAACCCAAGAAAATATTCTCTTATAAATCTGAAGAATAAGTGCAGAAATTGCACACAAAATCAGGCCCTAGAATAGGCCGAGTCTTATACAATAAGTAATGTCACTTCTCCTTGAAACGAATCTTGAATGCACAAAATAATGACACTTATTCTTGAATCAGATCTACTGCTTAGAAGGCGAACTTGCTGCTGAAGAATGCAAATTGGAATTGAATGATTTGATGATGAAATGAGAGGACTCTATCCCCTTTAAATAGCAAACTAGGCAACCTCCTTTCTAGGGCCGACCTAGACAAAATACATTTATTTATAATGAGAAGGTCGACCTGCCTTGAATTAATTTTATTTAAGAGAAAATATCTCCCGCAGCTACAAAACACTAACACTCCCTCTTAGCTAGGGAGGTATTTTCAAATATCCTCATCGTGGAATCTCTCAACATGACACTCACAATGGCTACACCCATATGTGGAAAAACACATCTCAGTCTCAAAGATGCACAAGGGCTCATCATGGAGTCTCTCAACATGATGTCCACAATGGCTACGCCCATTAGTCTCAGAGATGGACAAGGGCTTGCACCTCATATTGCTCAATCTCAGAGAAATATACACTACAAGGGCTTTCACCCCATATTTCTCTGTCTCAGAGAAATATACACAAGGGCTTTCACCTCATATTTCTCTGTCTCAGAGAAATATACACTACAAGGGCTTTCACCTCATTTCTCTATCCTAGAGAAATATACATTACACCAATCTTAATGATGCTGTGATTCCCTCTGGAGCTCCAAGCACTTGCATCAAGCTCCTGACCTTCTTGTCCAAGATTGCCTGCAATGCTTGCCTTAGAGGAATGGTTTCCAACGCACACCTCCGACACTACGGACTTGCGAGAGTCCAGGATTGTCCTCCTCGACCTCATCCCAGATCACCCTATTTTGAATAGGTTTGCGGTGCTACCATTGTCAAAACAAGGTTGACTGCCTTGTGCAATTCCGTTCTTTGCAGCTGAAGAAGTCTTCTAAGGACTTAGCACCTGGTCTTGCAACAATGCAATGTACTTTAGTTCCTCGGGTCATAGGACTCCATTTTGCTAAACACATAACTCCCTATAGATCCCTGCCTCAATACAGAGAATGCAAAAATCCTCTGGAAGCGAACTCCCCTCCGTTGGCGGATCTCAGAACCTTGCTCCTCTTCCCGGACATGTCATTGTTTAACCCAACTCACAAAGAATCGAAAAAACTGTTTTGTTTTCACAACTCTCAATCCAATAGCCATTAGCATGTCTTCTCCAATGATCTTTGATAGGAACCTCACAGTGTTCCACAATTCTTTCTAGGGCTGCCAATAGTTGACCATGCAAGAACCATAGATTGCTGTTCCAAATCATGAGGACAGGATTTCTGTTGTACCGTTGTTTAGCGTCTTCATCTTTCTCAATCTTCTTTTGTTGATGCAAACTCTCCATCCAAGGCTGACCCAACCTTGTGCCCTCGAGAGATGTCTCCAGTGAAGAATCATGAGAGTTATGTGCCACCAACTTAGTCCCATGGCTGCAAGCTATGGCTCCATGTTTGTTCATTTCTCTAGCCGGCATGACTTCCTCACAGGATGCCTCAAGCTCTTCCTCCCTTTGAATTCTTTATGCAATCTCTCATCATCCTTTTGCTCATCGATCCATCCTGGATTTAAAGAGATTAACAATAGTTCATAAAATCAAACTACCTCGTAGAGGAATATATAGACCAATGCTATACATGATTCACTATTCCCAATGTTATTGCATGAATTATTATTAACTACATGATTATTTAAATCCATGATCATTATTCAAAGGCACAAACATAAAATACTTATCTCTTTAATGTTGGTCAATTCTAGAGATATCCATCCAGCGATGCCTTTCCAGATTTCGATCTCCATATCTTTCCCTCTACTTATATCTCTGCTGTTAAAGAGTGTGTAAATCTCCTCGAATGCAGACAAAGTCAGCATCAATCACAATATGAAGACACTTAAGACTCTCGTTAAACATAGGTGCTAAATTGATTTTCAGATGCTACTATTATCCCCAGTATATATCTCCACGTCACCCAAATATGTTTAGTTGTGGTGGCAACTATATGATTATTGGCAATACACAATTCAATCGTTAATTCTATATCCACCGCTTTGGCAATGACTTAAAATATTTCTCAGCTCCTTATCTTCAAGTCAAGTTCGGCGCCAAAGAAGTATGAAAACGGCAGCAATATGTACATGAACAAACTCCTGACTATTCAAAGATCCCGACACCTTACCGTTGTTAGCTAACCAAAGAGATGGCTTCGAGATCATTTGTAGTAGCTTATTAAAACTTATGATGCTCGATAATCAACTGGCAGATAATAATAATATTCCACCATTCTTCAGGAAAGAGCATAGAGCGGCTGGAGACTCCCTTGATAATCACGATTCCTTCACCAACATAAATGCTTTTTGACGGTGCCTCTAAAGTTGGGACTTAAATATTTTATTTTGCAAGTCCCTATATTTCACGACTTCCTCAAATTTAAGAGATCCGACTTCTTCAAAATAATTGCAGCTGGCAATCAATCTTCTTGATGACAACAATAGCAGCAATTTATTTCTCAAGACTGGAGGTTAGGTAGACTATAAAATATATCTTTTGGCAGGTGTAATTCACATTTTAACCTACGATCATTCTTAAACAACAACTTCTTCCACCTTTTAATGGCTGTGATCTTTG